>VZRS01013383.1:549974-670369 GCA_013398055.1 Ifrita kowaldi | reverse complement strand
CCCGGCAGCCAGCCGCTCTACCGCACCTCCGGGGCCTTCGTCTACGACTGCGGCAAGTTCTGAGCGCGCCCCGTCGTGGGGACACCGCGGGAACTCCGCTCCGGTCCGCACCGCGCCGCCGGCCCCCGCAGCGCCCGCGAAGGGAAGCGAGCGCATCGCGAAAAGCTTTTGTACAGAGACAGCCCCAAAGCATGTCTTGGTTTGTTAAAGGACAGTGTTACTCCAATAACACGTAAGTTTTTTTTTTCTAATTGCTTTGAGAAATACTTTTTTTTCCCGCCCCCCATCCCGCGCTCTTCCCCGTCCCTTAAGGTATTGTCATGCCCCGTGTTTAAAAGGGAGCGAAAAGTCCAGCATAGAGTATGAGCTTCTTTCCCCCTTCCCTTCCTCTTCTACAAGGACTTGTTTTAAAATGTAAATTGCGACAAAGTAATTTATTTTTAATTTGTAGTTGGATGTTGAGGACCAAACGCCAGAAAGTGTTTCCCCCTTTCCTGAAAAGTGACTTTAAAATTGACTGAAACGCTGATTTTTTCACTATATATAAAAAGGGAAACTGTATTAATCTTATTCTATCAATATTTTTCTTTTTTTTTTGTTGAAAATATTCTGAAGGTATTGCATTGTTTGTTTATTAATAAATTACCATTCAGTTGGAATGATCTTTACACGTCTGTATATTTTAATACTTTCATTTAGAGAGAGAAAGAAAGAGAGGGAAAAGGGATTTCATAACTAACTTTGTCGCTGGAACAGCTTGTTCCCCTCCGCACAAATTCCAAAGACCATTTAGGAACTGCCAGGTCGAAAAATCCCTTTTCAGTCTCTTCTGCAATATGTTCCACTTAGTCAGCTCCCCTTATCCGCTAGGAAAAAAATACTTTCCCATGGCAGCTCTGAGTTGGCAAATAAACAAACACGTTTTCTTAGCAATTAATGGGCAAGACCTGGAAACATATGACCATACACAGTAGTATGGCGACATTACGTTGTTTTAAATAATATGCCTATGTAAGGATATATTAAGTGATAACTCCGAGGTAGAAGTGCATGCACTAGATCCCAGACCATGTGTAATTGTATATGTCGAGCTATCGATCGCTCTCTGTGTGTTTCAAATGTATTTATATCCAGGATTTACATATGTACCTATATTTAAAGAAGGATTACATATTTATTTATAGTTTCATATACGCATTGCATATTTTTCTAAACTCCACAGTGTATAGCAGATGCCAAATAATCTGTAGTACGTGTATTCTTAAATATAATGCGAGCATATAAATCACTGCTTCTTAGAATTGATAGCAAAGCGTGCAATCACATCTGTGAAGCCGCTTCTGTAATACATAGATTTAAAGTACTATTTTATTTCAGGTAAAAAAAAAAAAAAAAGTAGTTGGATTGAAGGGTACTTCTACAGTCTACCCTTACACCTTCACAGCTCTGCATTACTCCTGTCCTTCAGGGACTTTACTGGTCTGTGTCTCAATTGCTCGGACTGAAATTATTTTTAAAATATTTTGTGTGGGCGAATTTTTCTTATATAGTTGTCTGGGTGCTGTTTTGTTGGTTTGGTTTTTTGTTTTTTTTTTTTTTTTTTCTCCTTACCTCCCTCATTTCTCCTCAAATCGGAAAAAATATATTACCAGGGTAGCAAATGAGTGCTGCACAGACTGGCGTCTTGTCATATCAAGAATCTTACCTTCTGGACAATTTACTATTAAGAACCTACGGGCAATGGGGATCACCTTCCCCTTTTGTAAGTAACCACCAAAATGCAATAAATTCATTAACTTAAATGAATCAGCCTTGTCAGTCAGACTTGGAAATAGGTTTATTTGATTACAGATATTTAAGGCCTAAAATTTGCTTTCAAGATAATACAGTTTCCTATCAGAATCTCTTATCTAAAGGCAACACTTAGCGGTAATTGCTGTTGCATTGTTAAGGGTTACGCTGTAAATAAATACGAAGGTATTTACAGTAGTTCAACCTTATTACCTCGCTTTTGAGCTGTGCTTCCCTTCCAAAGCAATAGTCTAATGTTCAGAAAACACCTTCAGCAGATGGAATGAACTGGAGGGAGTGTGTCATCTTAGAACGCGTTGGCTTAGGATGCGGTTTTTTAAGTATGGCATAGTCTCTGCTTTTTCGTGCTAGTACCTCTACAAAGGTTGCCGGCCTTATTTACATTTATTTGTTTGCTGAGTTGGCTGCGAGAAACTCAAACACTCCATCCCCCGGTTGTGGTAAAGCTGATGAGGACGAGCAAAGCTGAGCGCCTTCGCTTCAGGGACATGTTTTAATTGCTGCTCCCCGTTTTTCACCAGTAAAGGGAAACAAAATGCTACCTATTCTCGGTCGGGCTCACTTTCTGCTCCCCATCGTCCCTCTCCCAGTACCGAGCGGAGGCAGCCAAACTGGCGGCTCCCGCCCACCGCCACCTCCTTGGGAGCGGGACTGCCGGGCAGAGGCACGGCGGGGCTTTCACTGCCTCATGCCCCCGCTCCCCCTCGCTGGGGCAGACCCCTCGTCCCCGGCAGATGGGTTTGCCAGCGGGGTGGCTGCGTAGTAAGACCATTCCTGCCCCCCGTCACGTATTTAAAATAAAATTTAAAGAAGGCGGAGGGTAGAGGCTATTGAGTGTGCTATTTGCCTGTTATTTTTGTTGCGATCAGGCGCCGGCTTTCCTGTAGTTTGGGTTTTCTCAGCGGTCTCCAGCGGTAGGACGTTTGTGGCGAAAATAAATAAGGGGGAAAGCAGTTATTAGCCCGGCTTGTTTAATAACCCGTTGCATTGTCAGTGGTGCTGCTCGGTGAGGGAAGCTGGAGGGGCTGTGCGTAGCTTGAACAAGTGCCGCGTGTAATTACTGCTAATGCTCGGGGCGGTCCGCGGCCCTGTGCCGCGGGGCGGCCGCGCAACTTGCGCTACCGGTGGCCCTGGCTGCAAAAGGGGCGGGTGGAGTGGGCTCTGCGAGCCGAGAGCGTGGCTCGCAGTCAGGGAGGGGGCAAAGGGAAACTTCCCGCTCGGTCTCAGGTAGGTCGTGTCGGGATCTTCTGCCCCCGGAGGGGATCCCTTTCCTGGAATGACGTGCGTGGTGGCGGCGGAGGTCACCTCCTGCTTCTCAGTGCGACGAGCTGCCTCACCGCACACGCGAGCTTCGTTTTAAGTTTTAAAAACACTATTTTTGTTATGATCATAACCACAATGGGTTTTTTTCTCCCCCTCCGCACAGAAATGGATCACAACGAAAATAAGATTAGCAGTGCTGGCGGTCCCCGCGGTAGGCAGTGAAAAGTGCGGAGTCGGCCGCGGGAGGCAGCCCGCCGGGAGCGCAGTCCCGTGCCGCGGGTCCCTGCGCGACACTGCACACACGGGGGTCGGCAGCTCCGGGCTCCGCCAGTCCGGAGCCTTCGGCGTGAGGCATTGCGGCTCCTGCTGGGATGGGGAAAGGCCGAGCGGGCTCGCCAGAAACCCTCCCGGGCTGGGGCAGCGCAGCTGGGGGGCACGGAGTGGGGCGTCTGCCCACGGGCCATCATGAACTGCGAGCAGCGGGGCCTCACGCACCCTTGTTCCTCTTGTGCTTCCCTCCTCTTGAGCACAGGAGGCAAACCCGAGTGTCCTTTCTGACCTGTGATTGTCTCCCAGCAGAACTGGGCCTGCCCTGAACGCCGAAAGAGATGCGGTGCGACCTTGCGCAGCGGTGGGCACGGGACATGCGCCCGGGCAGCAGCTGAGAGGTGTCCCCGTAAGGCCTCGACATCTGCGGTGGCAGCCCTTACAGCAAACGGGGACACTTGGCCCCAGCCATGCCTGCGGAGAGGTCATGTAGGCGCCAGGTTAGCACGGCGCTTTGTGGGGTTTTTTTTTAACTCAAACTGATTTTTTTCCGAACTGTCGCTTTGCTTTTCGCCTATGAAAATACAAAAAACCCAATTTTTAAAAAAAAATCAGTTTGAGGGACCATTCTATTTAGGCGGTGGTTCTGGTGGTTTCTTACTTGTACTTGTTCATCTGTCACTCAAACTGTGGAAAACGTGGAGAGGAGGAATATTCTCCTTTCTAAGTTTCCTTCTTAGAACTTCTTCTAAAGCAATTACAGTTCCTATTATATTCTGCAAAGGTCGTAACCAAAAATAGCAGAGAAGGGCATGCAAATAATCTAGAGGACATGGATTAAAACCCCTTCCCTACCTCCACAGGCCAGGTCAGATGGAGAACATGGTGGGGCTGTGTTGTGGATGGAGACATTTAAGGGAGTGGTTCCAAACCGGCGTTTAAGGATTTTTGGGGCCCTTTCTGACAGCCACGAAGTTCGGGAAAGACGTTTCGAAGTTAGCGGCTATTTTCATACCCGGGTTCAACTTCGTAACACTATTGGTAACTCTGGGGCTGCGGTGTAGTGACCAGCTGTCTGTACGCTGCCCTCATCTCCCCAAAAACACGCTGCTGGAGCAGGACGAACTTAGAGTTTCGCCCTGCCCTCTGGAGACTTGGGTTGGATGTTGCGGGCGAATCACGCACGGCGGACGCGAAAGCCGGTGCGGGTTGTGCGGGTTTTGCGGGTGGCAGCGCGGCGGTGCCGCTGCGCGGAAAGGAGCGGTGGCCCACAGCCGGGGGCTGCGCGCCTCTCCGCGCCCACGTGAAGATGAGCGTGAGGTAAGGGTGCACAAGTCTTTATTACGTCATTTGACTGCGTAGGCAAAAGCGTGCAGCGCCGAGGCGCGCACATGGCTCCACTGCACAGCACAGGAGAGCTGCGGTGCGGCCCCTAGAAGCTCTCCCCCGTCCACTTCCCGCAATCACCCATTTCAACAGCGACGGCTAATTGAACATTAGCTTTCAATTAATTTCACTCGTAAAGTAATTTAAACTCCTCCGCGTACTCAGTCTATTTTTTTCTCTGTCTCCCTGTGCTGGGATCGAGCGTGTTGGCTAAATCCATCCGTACTTCGAGGTGTGCTGATCTTTTGTTGGGTGTTTTGTTTTTTTTTTTTTTTGGGGGGGGTGTGTTTGGGTGGTTTTTGTTTTGTTTTGTGGTTTTGGGGTTTCTGTTTTGGTTTTGTTGTTGTTTGTGGTTTTTTTTTTTTTTTTTTTTGCTAGGCGGGAGATGAGCAGCACGGTGGTGGGCGCTGTCAGGGCGTCCGAGGCTGAGTTGTCTCTGCGCGGGGGCACAGGTAGCGCGCCGCCGAGTTAGCGCGGAGGGCGAGCTCAGGTTTACGCGGCAAGCTGCGCAAGAGGCTGGCGGGCCTCAAGTGTGGTGTAAGGGAGCTGCTCGGGGCTGCCCGGGGACGCGCGCGGGTTTCATTCCGAGGTCTCGGTCACAAGATCACGGGCTGGGAGGGTACCACTCACCCTTCCCGTATAGGTTTCCCCCACCTTTTTTTTCCCTTTTCCCTTCTGCCTCGCCTCCCCGGCGTCTTGTCTGTTGTGAATCCGCCCCAAAGGTGGTGCGGTGCCGCGGCGAACGGAGCCCTCCTGGTTTAATTACGCTGAGGCTCATAAAGCCATTCGCTTCTTTCCAAAGTAATAAACAAACGTCGCGTTAGGTCAAGATTGATGGTGTCCATGCAATAAAAACGGGCCAGGTCAGGAAGGAATAAAATTCAATCAGAGCTCGCGGAATCATTTTTCAGGGGACAGAAAGACAGAAAAGGAGACGGGGGTCAAGGGAGACGATGTCGCCATTCACAACATACCAGCCGGGAGGGAGGAGGGCCAGGGTTAACGAGCGATTGTTTTTTATCAAGCGGAGCCTAATTGAACGAAACAATAGCCGCATGGCGGTGGAGGGGGAGGCCGGCTCCTTACCCGGTAGTTGCGGGGCCGGGCGGCAGCCCCGTACCCTGGTGGAGGCACCGGGGACCCCTCGCAGCCCTGCTGCGCCCCCCATTCTCCCTTAAAATGTTACACACGCACCTGGGGCAGCGCGCATGCCTTATCCTAGGCCGGGGCTGGCAGTGCAAGTAGCGGTAGCGAACCGTCGGGTGCCTGGGGGACGAGAGTGGGACCCCCCCTCATTTCCTGAGGAAGTGTCCTAAAAGGCCTGCTTGGACCGCCGGAGGAGTAAGCCCCAGATCTTCCGAGGTTAACTCCGGCTGGTCCGTCCGGAGCAGGAGCCCTCGGTGCCATTTGGAGCTAATTCCTTGAGTGTAGTTCGGTGGTAACGCTGCTGGCGCCCAGCAACTTGGCAAGCGGCTGCGAGGTGGTGTTCGCCGGACACCCGACGGCCGGGGGGAGTCGGGCTCGGCGGAACAGCCCCGTCGGAGGGTCGCAGTGTTCAGGGAAGAGACAGCAGCACAATACTGCGGGCAAGCCCCTGCGGTCCGAGGGACATTTTTTCTTCCCGGCCTGCTTCGCCAGTGTTTTGTGCTGCACGGGCCGGGGAAGCAGCCGGCAAAGATTCCCTCCCTCCGCTCAGCAGGCAGGGTTCTTAGGGGGTGGGGGAGATTTCTCCCTCGTCCCCCAAGCCAACGCATCTGTTGCACATACCTCCGCGACCTTCTAGGCCCGTAACTTGCGCCTTGCTTGGTATGCGTGTGCCACAAAATAATAGCTGTTAAAAAGCACTGGGATGGAGAGGGGAGGAAAGGCAGCCCGAGCTACCGGTGAGAGCTCACAAGCTCTCCGGCTCAAAGAGAATTCGGTGTTCGGCAATTTTTTTTTTTTTTTGCCCCCTAAACAAACACAGCTTGAAACGACTTGGGTGGGCAGAAGGGAACAATTTGTGAGCCAGAGAGCAAGTGAGCTGGGCAGGCAGCCGGCCCACAACTTACCTGCTGGAGACTTTCACCTGACCTTTAGGTGTCAGGGGGCTTGGTTGTGCCGTGTATCACCCCACGTTCAGGTCAGCTGTTTTAGATTGCGTTCAGCATAATTAAAATAACAACAATGAAAACCCCAAACTGGAATCCCCCCTCCTTTCCAGCCCCCATCACCTCTAGGGAGAATCCAGGAAAACCAACACATTTAGAACCATTAACTCTTAAAATAGCTGAATTTCCTCCAGTAGAAAAAACGCAAATTATTACACTCATGAGTTCAGGATATTTATATATTATATGAATCGATGAATAAACAGGTCATATCACTACAACCATCATCGCTTGGAAGGCAAGTGCTCGGATCAGAAAAAAAATGCCGTAAACGTTTTTCCCAAAACGTTCCTGGAATTTATTTACTTGCCAGAACATTTATGTGCCAAGTTTAATTTTTTCCTTTTTAAAAAAATTTTAAATAAATATTTAAAATAAGGAAAAAGAAGAATGTTTTCCATTGAACGGTAATGTAAAAGTACTGATAATACCGTCCGTAGCAGAAGAGAATTGTTTAAACAATGTCGGTGCTTGCAAGATTGCCCAGTATAAATACATCCTCAGTGCCGTTTTGATGCGAGTTTCGAGCGGAACTCTTTTTTCTGTATATGTTCTGTATGTGCATTTCCCCCGGTCCGATCGTGTGAAGTCCGGCTAAAGCAGTGAGCTAGCGGCGGGGCGCGTCGCCCTGCCAGCCCCGCGGCCCCGGGCTGGGCATGCCCGGCTGCCCGCGGCGTGGGACGGAGCGCAGGCGGCGGGACGGGCCCGGACGCTCGCACGCACCTCTCCCTGCCAGCGAGGAGCTGCTCGCCGTTTTCCCCAAGCGAGGATTTATGAAAGTGCTGGCGGCCAGCGCTTCTAACCTCGCCTCTCAAGGATGGGATGGATTTAAAATCGAATAACGAATTGCAGAAAAATTACGACTTTCTCCCGACGCCATTTCCCACCCCTCAAGCGCTCCGCCGGGGGTCGGGGGTTGGGACGGTGATGGAGCGCGGAATGCACCGGTGCGAGCTCATTAGCAAAGCAAAGGTTGCAATTAGCGTCTGCTGCTGCGAAGCAACCTCTCCCCCGCCCGCCTCTCCTTAGCCCCCATCACCAAATAATTGCAAAGGATCTGTTGATGTTTTTCTTCCACCCGTCAAAACGTTGGAGCCCTGCCTGCTCCAGGGCTCCGTCCTGGTTTTGTTGTGTCTGGAGACAATGCTCCGCCAGCGAACCATCAGAGGTGAAGGGGGGTCACAAGGGGAGGCAGGAGCGCGGCCCTGCGAGCCGACGGGGGCATCCCCTTGCCGCCCACCCCTGCAAACCTGCCACCCACAGGCGGGAGGGGCGGCGACCCCTGCCCGGTGCCCCTCTCCCTGCGCTGCTCTGGGGCAGCCCCGAGCACGCCTTCCCGGCCGGGCGAGCAGCGGGAAGAGGATGTGACCCTCATGTCCGCCCGGGAGGGACGTGGCTGCTTTATGTGCAGGGCGTCGGGGAGAGGTGGTGGCGGCGGCAGACTCTTCCATTCCTCCAGTTTTCACCTAAATTTTATTTTTCTAGATACCTTTGCAGCACTCGAGCGCGACCAGAGCCGGCCGTAGAGCCTCTTCCCACCACCACCTTAAGCCGGCGTGTTCGTGCCCGAAGAGCGGGGCTGCGCAGCCTTCAGCCCCCGTTTGCTTTCACCCTTCGGGCTGGCGCTCCAAGCTTCGAGGTGTATTTTTAGATGGCGCTGGCGGTTTTGCTCCGCGACCCCGACGAAAACCCCGTCGCTTTGTCTCGCCGGCCTTCCGCACCGGGGCCGGGGAGGAGGGCGACGGGCGGGCCGGCTGTGTCGCCGGCGGGCCCTGGGGCAGCGCCGACCCCGGCCCGGCCCGCTTGCAGAAGTGGCAGGGGCTTATGCTCCCGTGGGGCCACCCCACCTCAGGCCGCCGCCGCGCTCCTTGCTGTCTGCAAGCCCACGAGTGGCCGGTGGCCCCTGAAAGGCCTCAAGAGAAGAAAAAAAAAATAAAAAGGGGCTCTTGTGGTACTTTTACCGTTGTCAAGACAGGTTCTGGGGGAGGGCAGCGGTCCGCCTGGCCGAGGCGAGGGGCTGAGTTATGGCTAAGAGACGTGGGGCGGCGGCGGCGGCGCTGACAGGCGGCGGGCGCGGGGGAGCGAGCCCGGCCGACGCTGCTCGTAATTCCTGGCGCTGCTGGGCAGGGAAACGCAGGCAGGGCCAGGCCGGCCTTCCTCACCGGGCCCCAGCCCTCTGTAGCCCGCTGGGCAGGAGCTGGGCCCTCTCTCCTCTCTCTGCCCACTCGAGTCCCCTCTGCCTGACGGGGCGCACTCCCGGGCAGCCCCCACCACCCAGCGCTGCTATTACTATCCCGCTTCTCCCCGTAGCAGCGGCGCAGGGTGAACCTCCGCTTCCCACGAAGCAGTGGAACAGGCTGCCCGGGCAGGGACCGCCGGCAGGGTCCCGGGCCCGTATTCCCGGTCCTGGGCAGTGCAGAGTGTCAACAGGTTGGCCCCGGCCACCAACCGGCCTTTCCCGCCGGTGCCACAGCGGTTCCTGGAAAGGTTAAACCCACCTTGTCGTTTGCTTTGTTCGGGGCTGCTGCTGCTGTGGATGGTTGGAAGCTTGCGAAAGGCGCGAGAGACTGGGGGCCTGCTCGGTTATTTACTACTGGAGCTGCTCTTTTCCATTAACGAAGCTGCAGTGTCTCCATATGAGACCAGGGACAGGCAGAGGGGGAGATGTATCTTCCGAACCTGCATGCACAAAACGCTTGACATGCACACGAAACTGATGTAGAGAACACAAGTCTGTAACTGGTGTATCAGCTACATATACAATATAATCTAAGTCGCAGCTTGTTAGTGGTTTGTTTTGTTTTCCTTTTAAGTTATTATTTATTTCGTTTCCAAGATGTGATCCCGTGGTCAAAGAGCAGTACTTTAGGAGCAGTTAATAATCAGGCAGGAAGGCAGTGTTGGGGGAACCGAAAAGCAGTTCCGACCTTTGCCAAATGGTAAAAAGCAGAGGGGCAGTGTGAATTTTGTCCTGTCATGACCAGTACCTTTGTTTTTTTTCCCTACAAAGGCAGCAAAAAGACACCCAGCACCAGGCCACCACGAAGGACCCCTTGGTCTAGAATCAGTTTTCGCTTTCCCATCCTTCTCCCAACTTGTTCCACAATATAGACAGAGAAACCAGAGAATAAAAATGCTTCTCTGGAGTGGGCTACAGTGAGAGATGCCAAAGAAAAAACCCTGAAGTCCAAGTTCCCAGTCCTCGGCAGAGATCTGTAAACTAATATTCAGATACACCAGCAAGTGTACACTCCCAGTGAATCACTGTAAGCGAAAAAAACAATTCGCAGCAATGCAAAAATGCCTCGTCATAAAAGCGCTGGAATACTTTTAAAAATTATTATTCCGTTCGCCACCAATGACCCGCCACCCGCAGCCTGTGACCGCCGGGCCGAGGCGCTGCGGNCGTTCGGCCGCGGCGGGTGTACGGTGGCAGCCGCGGAGCACAGCCGCAGCCCTGCGGCCGAACACGGGTGGGTGCCCATGGCACAGGGGCGAGCGCGTCCTGCAGGGGCTGTGTAGCGGTGCGAACGCCGCGGGAGAGTGCAGCTAATGCAAGGACATGCACCCACGGGAAGGAGGTTTAGTGTTATTTTACTCTAAAAAAAAAAAACAAAACAACCAAAAAGACGCAGCTGCGGAGTCGTATCCGTTCGAGGAGAAAAACACCCAAGGAGGCTTTCTATAAATATACCCACGCGTGGAGGTGTGCACACGGGGGGTGAGTGGCACCGTGCGCGTGATGCCGTGGGGAGCTCCAGGCCTCCGAACTGAGTGTCCATGACTTACTCGACACTGGTCTGTGCTGGAAGAGCCCCGACGCGCCGCGGAAACTGCGTGCGGGCTGGAGAGCCTCACACGCGTGGGGAGATGCTTGGAGAGAGGGCAACGGGGACATCCTTCCCTGTCCGCTGCTCCCTCTCCTCTCCACCCTACGAGGGCTCATGCTCTGTGCACCTGTAGGAAGGGTCTCAAGCAGCGGCCGAGTTCCCACGTTTCCCTTTCCCCATGCGCGCTTTCGAAGGAACAGCCCCAAAGGAAGCGGCCGCTCCGGTGGCCCGGGCGCGGTCCACTCCGCTCCCCTCCGCGCCGCGCATTTCCCACGGCGCCTCCGGCAAATGCCGCCCTTGGACACCGGCGCACGGAGCACCCCCCCGGCTCCCCGCAGGCTGCTCTCGAGCCCCTCCTGTCACTCCGCATCACTTCCATCATGGGACCGCTTCCAGGCATAGCTACCCTCCATCCCCCCCACCCCCCCCACTTGCCTCCTTTTAACATGGGGGTCCCCCCTATACGAAGTTAAAAAGCAGGAGATGCACTTCAAGAAAGTGTATCTCCTGTGTGTCTCCCTCCTGTGTATCTTGCTCTTTGCTCACTTCCAGGCATAAAGTTAAAATGATGGGAGTAATTGGTGGGTGGAAGATCCTAAACCAACGGGAAATGTATGGGCTTGACGACCTCTGGATAACCCAGGTACCTTGGCACAAAAAGCAAAAAAATATTTACTCACCTTGAAGTTTCTATTTTTTTTAAGCTTTTTTATTTATTTTGTTTTTATTTCTTAAGTCATCTTTTGAAATGGTTCACGCTCCTGTCTGAGGTTTAATTATAGTAAGCAGGAAGAGGGTGGAAGGGGAATGGGTTGATTCTTGGGGGAGGGGGTCAAAAACCAAAACACCCTGATCTCCCCAGATTGAGAAGGTGCTGGACAAAAAGGCTTTCTGTGACTCATGCACACTCTGAAATGAAGATCTGAAAAACATATACAAGCCCTGGCTTGACTGGTTTGAAAGCAATTCCAGCAATTAGGAATTAATTCGGCATGGTCAAAAGGCGATTTTGCTGCAAGTTATACCAAGTTATCCAAACTTTTACAGAGTTCAGGTACTGGAAATGGGCTGCTGGGGTGGATGTAAGGCTGCAGGAAAGAAAAACAAGGAGTGCTCAGGAAAGGCAGGAGAGGGAAAGCTGTGGAGCAAGGTCTGGAGGCATGGGGAGCCCATGTTTGCACCAAAGGTCTGCTGATGTGGAGAGGGGAGGAGTGGAGGGTAGGAAATGCTTTGTTTCTCATATGGGATTAAGTACCAAAAATGTGATGGAGGTCCTAGATAATAGAAAGATGAGTCTCAATTAAAAATTAAATCAGTGGCTTTGCTGGCTGATCAATTTTTCAGGTACAGTATGATCCTTCCCCAATTAATGGCAGAAGACAGAGCTATCCCGGGCAGAGCTGACCCTGGGATGATGTGTGGGGCAAGAGGCACTGGGAGGATGTAGAGGGTGGAGGCAGGAATAAAACTGGTCTTCTACACACAGGCAGGCCAACAATAAAACCATCACAGGGAGGGGCAGCTGCCCACCCTGGTGGCTCATGGCAGTGCTGGCCATGGGCTGCATCCGTGGCATGGGTCCTGTGATGCCTGCTGGGTCCAGCCAGGGCTCAGGCATTGGGATTGTTCCTCATGAGCTCCACGTCAGCATCCACCATCTCCCTCACCAGCTCCTGAAGGAGGGAGAGAGACAGATGAGAGTCCCAGTGCAGGGACAAATGGACAGCATGTCAGGAATGCCCCAGAGCATGACAAACCCCCCCGGCCTCCCAGAGCAGAACAAGGAGAGGATGGGGCTTTGCTGGGCCCTTCCCAGGATGTGCCTTTGCAGGGCCCAGCAGCCCTGGTCCAGGTCCTGCTGTGTGTCAGTGCACTGCTGTGCGCTGGGGTGCCCATCCCTGCCACAGTGTCTGCTTTCTTCAAAGCAAGTATCCATGCAGAGGCACCAAAAATGGGGTTTCTCAGTGTGCCCAGGTCACCCACACAGATGTGTCCCCCCTCCTTTCTCCTCCCTGAGAATTGTTTCTAGAGGACATGAACACCCATCAGGTACAAAGCACGCCAGAAAGGCCACTCACATCAAAGGTGACTCTCGGCTTCCAGTTCAGCTTTTGCCTGGCTTTGGTACAGTCCCCTTGCAGAAAATCCTGTGGAAAAGAAGACAGAGGTGCTGCATGGACCATTGCCTTCCCCACCCTCATGGCCTCCCCGTTGCTCCTGCTTCCCTGGAATGAATATGGGCCGGGCCCACCGCTGGACCTTTCCAAGGGCAAACTATTTCTCTTGAAGATGCAATGTTAGTGGAAGCTCATATGCCTATTAAATCACCAGGAGGCAGCATCCTTTCACCAGGCTATTTCAGATGTAAAGAGTTATTCTTTGTTTGTGTGTACACAGAGGGCTTGAACTCCAGCCTTACAGCCACATAACAAGGAACACTTTATAAGAAGTTATTGTACATCTTAGTCATGCTAGTGAATGAGCTGATTCAAATTCTTTTCCCCCCATTTGTTTAAATAATGTAAATCACAGAGCAAACATGACAACTAGTCTCTTTCAAATAAAAATATGATCACAGAAAAATGATGCTGAAAGACTGTTATGGATATGGGTAACCATATGCAACAGTACTAAACATCCAGCTGTTGAATGCGTACATATTTTTTTCCTAGAGTATTTTGATCATCCACATGCAAATGGAAGTCTAAATATCTCATAAATGAAAATGAATTACCTTGAAACCATTACAGAAACCAAGACTTTGGTCATGCTCACCTTACTATTCAAGTACCCTTAAAAGTGCTACCGCACCAAAACAATCCCACAAACAGTCATCAAAAATAATGTAACAAAATTAAACAAAGACAAAAGCTCCGTTAACTGCATTTCTAATTGAATGCAAAAACTGACTGCATCTTTGTTTAAAATTGTAAGACAGTGTTTAAACATCTTTTTCCAAATGTATGTACGTTGATTGAATAAAATGTATCATCTCTTTTCACAAGCTGTGTGTCTTAGTAGCAATAAATACTAAAATTATGTCTGTCTAGGTTTAAGGAAACCCAAACAAACCCAGCTTTGTTACAGAACAACAAAGCTAAGGCTGAATTCTCCTCTTGCATCTGACTTTATGGTGGTAACGCAGCAGGCTTTCCAGAAAAATGCATGGACTGCCTTTCTTCTCCCTCTTCCACCCTCTGGCCTGCAGTGGAGCTAAGGAGCATTTCGTGAATGTA
Source organism: Ifrita kowaldi (assembly GCA_013398055.1). Lineage (NCBI taxonomy): Eukaryota > Metazoa > Chordata > Aves > Passeriformes > Cinclosomatidae > Ifrita > Ifrita kowaldi. The sequence continues at coordinate 656,425 of VZRS01013383.1, read as the reverse complement.
GATTTTTTAAACTTGTAATGCTGCATGCCACATTTTTCAGATGCTCTCTGTTGATCATATGTGGTTCAGGTCATGTTAACTTCCAAAATCACCTCATCCTGTGCAGTAAAATGTAGGAAATTCTCCTTCATAATTGTGCACAAGAAAGCTAGACAGCTTGCTTTCAGGAGCAGAGGAAATCCACCAAAGGAAATATGGCATTGAAGAAGGGGATGTGGAACAAACACGTTTGCCGAGACTTATTCCAGGCAGCAGTTTTACTAGGTCAGTCTTTAGGCTAAAAAACATTTTCATCCTGCCTTCAGAAGAGAGTAAACAGATGGATTAGAACAAAATGATATGAAAATAAAAAAACGTCATGATTTCCTTAAATTAGACTAAATGATTTCCTACTGCAGCCGTATAATGGGCTTTTGAAACTGCAGCAGACATTTGAGGCCAAGTCATGCAAAACCGCATCAACTTGAGGGATCCCCTGGAGGGTCGTGTGAAAATGGATTGCAAAGTCTGGTTTGAAATGGGAAAGATGCCCACTAACTCTGATAAAATTTGGATCAGACTCTAATGTGCTCATGGAGGTATGTATTTTATCTGGAGTTCAGTTTAATTTACATACGTGTGTATACATACGTGTCTGGAAACAAGGAAATCCTTCATAAAACAATAATTTCAGTATAAAAACAATTGCCTTTTATTCAGCCCTAATTCAAGCCTTTAGCTAGAACTGAGGTCTTTTAGTATCACCTAGTTTTAAGTCATAAAAGCCATATCATAAAACTTAGATTTTCTTTTTTATAAATGCTGTGTATGTAAAACTTTAACATCCACAATCTTTATATAAAAACATACTTTGAAACGAAGCCTTATCTAAGATACTGGCTTCCCATTAAAAAAAAAATCGACTGGGAAGCACAGAATGAATTGCCATGGCCTGCTGTATGTAGCTGCATTCTGCTTTTGAACAGCTTGGGAGCAGTCTTTTAACTGTCTTGGACAAATGCATTTTGTTAAAACAGATTATCTAAAATAACACTTTACCTAATTCCAGCCCTTTATTCAAAAACATAAATATCCATCTCCCGAGTAGGCCAAAATAAGATTGGGGGAAGGCTGCAAATCAGTAAAAGTGAAGTATTTGCAGTGCTGGATTCTACGTAGAGATCACACAAACAACCAGTATATTGAATCCATCTAAGCATAAAAAACCTCATATTTTTCCTTTCAAAGTTCACAGGCTTTAACAATGATGCAGTAAAGGTATTACATCTGTGAGGAAAAATAAAAGAGGAAAATAATGGAAGATTTAATATATATGATAATACAAATTCCCCAGCTGACTTGGGTTGAAAGATTTTAAGTGGCTTTCCTGAAGAAATTTGTGTCCTTTTGAGAAACACAACTTTGTTAATTTACTTAAAAATAGCATTACAGACAAAATGTCTCCTAGGCACTTTCAAAAAGGTTCACTTACAGAAGCTACTAGGTACAGAGGCCAAATGAAACCATAATATTAACACCATATTACACCTAAGCTCAAGGTTTGATTGTATTCTTATTAGCCAAAGTTTCAACACTGAATGGAAATGATGACTGGAACAAAGCTATTCCTGATTAAAGGATTGTATTGCAGTCATGTTTCCTGTATTTTTCTACAAGTAGCTCATAATATGAAAACAATAAGGTAATTACAATAAAATAAGAATATTAAAAAAAAGCTTCTCTTGAAACAGAATGATGGCTTGTTTATATTGTTTAAGTCTTTCACTGAAACCAGAGATGCATCTGTCAGGCTTCCAAAAGGAAAAAATCCACAAAAAAAAACACCATCCAAAAAAACCCCTCTTGTATGTTCATCATTAAAGTGCATTAATCACTTTCTGGAACTACAATCAGATCAGAAAGCAAGGAAAGAAGAGAGGAGATTCCACTGGAGAAAACCTGGATCTTTTTTTTTTTTTTGGAGGGGGGGAGAAGGGTAGGGAGGTGGTTTGGTGAAATGGGAGTGGTTCTTGAAAAAGAGCTGCTGAATATAAACGGCCCCACATCCCTGTTCCTGATGGAAAAGCATCTGATGAAATGACACCACGTTTTGTATTCCTGCAGGATTACTTTTTTTGTGCCATTGTGCTTTACATACTGACAGAAAAACAAAGCCCTTTGACTCCCTGAAAACTCTGAGGATTTAGATACTGAGCTAAGAGTCTATAACCCTTAAAACACTGATTAATGCTTTCTGTTGTTTTTACAGCCCTCAGATCATGAACATAAAATTAAGTCTTTGCTTTTAGTTATCCATTTTGTAAGGAACAAGTCCCTCTTTTCCATGCGAACAGTTAACATAAGTGACTAGTAATGACAAGTTTTAACAGCAAGCTAGGAGTCAGAAACAATATCCAGGTAAATATTTAAAGGGAAGGGAGATGGAAAAGACAGCGGTCAAATTCTCTGTTGCCACTAAATATGAGCAAGTAAATTCTCCTTCAGCTTTATATGCAGCTCACTCTCATATGACTGCCTCTCAGAGAACAGAATGGGTTCCTATGGCGTGAGTTTTACTGTTTTACGTTTTCTGCAACTGAGGCTGTGTGACTGTGTAGAAAATACCCCACTATTACTAAATTTGCTTTTATGATTATTCAGTTTTGTTGTCCAAATGCACACACACAAACGCATACAGATAAGCAGAGAGGCATTTGTTATGCAATGCAGTAAGGCATTTTTAAATTTGATTCTTAAACCATGAGACAAAAATGTAAAATATTTTAATGTAAATATCACATTTCCAAAGCTCTTGTCCTGAGTGACATTGTGACTCCTATTTTGTCTCATGCAGTGATTGATCTGGTTTCACTGTGCACTGTATCACTGTCTCATTCAATTAACTTTAACTGAAAATTTAAAGCCTCAAGACAATGTAAGAAAAAGGAGATAGTGTGGCCTGAAAGAAGGCCGAGGCTTCCTTTATTACTACAGCTCAGCTGATTCCCTTTCAAATGTGCCTTTACTGAAGCCAGCACCCAGTGCCAGCTTTTGCTTTCTCTTACACAAGAATAAAACTGAGATCAAGTCCTCAGTAAAACACCTGTGATGGAATTGTGCCCAGCTCCGCTTGCTGAAGCACAGACAAGACTTTACCTATAAAAATAAACAAACTTGATCTAAGCACACAACAGTGTAACTGCATCTGAAAAGTGGCCAGGGTTACGTTCACAATCAGCACAACTGTTTGGAAGATGACTTATTACATCAGAGCTCCCATAAGCAAAGAGCACTGACCCAGCTTGGTAGAGGCTCTGGCTTGAGTGTTTAGTCTTGCACTCTTTTGCTCAAGATGTTTTGTCAGAAAAGATTTCAAGAATAGAGGGGCCAAAGTTCCCTGCAAACCCCACTTGTGTTTTATTTTCCTTATTTCCTTCTTAAAACTGTCAAATTTTAGCTTTAACTTATCCCATTAAAAGAAAAAAAAATAAACATAGATACTTGATTAGACTGCAGTTTTGTGTTTTCATCATTATCACAGAATCCTACAATGGTTTGGGTTGGAAGGCACCTTCAAACTTTAAGCTCGTATACTCCAACCCTTCTGCACTGAGTAGGGGCATCTTCAACTAGGTCAGTTACTCAGAGCCCCATCCAACCTGACCTCGAAGGTTTCTAGGGATGGGGCATCTTCCACCTCTCTGGGCAATTTGCTTTACATGCTTCAGTGTTTCACCACTCTCATCATAAAAAGTTTCTACATTATATTTTGTCTAAATCTACCCTCTTTCAGTTTAAAATGATTGCCCTATTACCCTTTGTCCTATCGTGACAGGCCCTACTAAAAAGTTATATCACAGTAATGTATACACTAAGGTTTATCTTACGAAATAATCTCCCTTTTTGTGTACTTCTGGAAGCATTTTACATAGCATTTTTTAACGAGGGTTCAAGTAGTAAATCTCAGTAGCAACACCAGCCCCACAGTACATATGTGCATCTGCTGCAGCTTATTGCTTGGAGAACAGCCTTGTTGAAGTGTTGCAAACAGTCAGGAGACTGCATGCATTGCTCACTAGGCAGTTCTTTCACCATCAACCTTACGCCCCGTTCCCTTGTGTTCTGCCACACTTGCCACCAGGCCCAGGGACGTCACATCTTAACCCAGATGCAACATTGGAAAACAGTTACTGTGACTTCTTCTGATCACTCTGCTAAGAAAAGCAGAAATACCTCACTAAGTCAGAGCTGTAGAGCCTGTAAACATGTGCCTTACTGGTGCAAAATTCAATGCACGGCTCAGCCGAGCTTGGATCAAACCCCAGAAGGAGTCACAGTAATGAGCACTGCGTCTCCTGTGCGCTGCTCTGCGTGTTCTTCTGGAGATCCACGGGACAGAGAACACTGGCTTGGCTTCTTTGCAAAGGGTAATGTTTGTTATAATATCTATAGTAACAGGGATGAAAACCCAGTATAATTATAAAGCAAGAGACTCCTATCTCCATAGTAAATATGAGTAGGCTGAAGATAAAACATATTGAAGAGCGAAGCCCAAGCCTAACAAGGAGCACAGTAAACATCTCCAGGAATTTAAGATGAGCCAAAATTTGTTGTCGCTCAGTTTTCATTTTTTCTTTCCACTGTTCTTAGAAAAGCAAAGTTGTGGAGCAGTTGGGGTACCAAGGGAATAGAAGAATGCCAGTGAATTTGGTTCCTGATCTAAATTTGTTTTAATGCAGCATGAACAGACTGCTTTCCACTCTTGGGTCAGCAGTCTTTTGCAGAAAGACAGTATTGTTCGCAAAGAACCACAGGAAAAGGCAAAAGCAACCAATAGGCTGAAACTCACATATAACTAAATGCCATTGAAAATAAGAGGCATAATGTTTTTTTTCCCCTAGCATGTTTTCCTATGCAAATCCCCTCCCTATTCAGAAAGTTTAATCTTTACTAAAACCATGTTGAGGAGGAAGGGAAGGGGTAAGAACGACTTGAAAGGACTGATTCTGCACGGCGCTGAGCCCCTGTATATCTGATGGACCTTGGCAGGCTGCGGGTGCTGGGCGTCTTTAGGGTAAGGTCTTATCTCGGGACCCCACTGTACTCCAGCAATAAGGCATCAACACAAACCACACAGTCAATAAAACCTCAGCACAACCTTCGCTTTTCCGCCAGGAACCAGGGGCGTTAGGACAGCGGCTTTATCTTATCAGTTTGATAATCTTTAATTTGACCAGCTTCCAAAGGGTTAAGGCAAATGAACTCGGAACAGCAATAAACATTAGGGCGATAATAACAGTAATGGAGCTCCTCTCCCCCCTCTTCCTCCTCTTCCCCTCCCTCCCCTGCGCCTTTTCCACTTCGCTGCTGCCTATCAGCCCCAACCGAAGCCGAAGCCAGACCTCTCTTTCAATGACAGGGGGTGATAAGAGACTCGAAGAAAACAGCAAGCTGTCTGGTCTGCTCAGGAAGTCGGGGACGGGTGGTATTGTCCATCAGCGGGGCCACGCGGCGGCCGGAGGCCGGGAACAATGCTCCGCTCTGGGGAAATGGGCTCACTCAGCGCCGGTCCTGGCAGCCCCACCGCCAGCACAGATAAAGTGCTGAGGCAGGGGGAGCTGGCCCCAGGTGCCTCCGGGGCCCGCAGCCGGACCCGAATCGCGGAGCCGGAGGCGGTGCTCCCGCTCATGGACGCGGGGCTGCAGCCTGGGAGGAGAGACCTCGGCCCCGGAGCAAGCACCGGCGGAGCTGCAGGCACGAGAGCCCCTCACAGGGCTGAGCATTACTCAGATCTGTCCATTTGCCAAGCGAAGCCTGAGAAAACATCTTGGCCAGTGCCGTCCCTCGAGCCAGATAAAATTCCTCCCGAATTACAGCCCGATATCCCCGAAGCCAGTGCTGAATTTCACTCGCTTTGGATCCGGAGCTCAGCTCACTCATCAGGAGCCGTCCCGCATAGCTCTGTGCCAGGGCATCCCGCTGCAAGGGGGACCATGGCTGCTTTTCAGGTTGCCATGCATGAGGCGGTCCAAAGAGTGTTGCCCCCGCAGCAGGGAAAGCCCTGCTGCTGCAAACAGCAAAATTCCCGCAGCTGGCTGCAGTGAGGCGGGTGCTTCCATCCCTCTTAGCGGCCCTGAGGCCCAATTTTGCACGCCTGGGAAGACCTGGAAGTTGTTCCCCAGCTTGGATGTAAGTGCAATTGTAACCTCAGCTCGTGGCCCTGCAAAGTGCCAAAGAGGCTTCTGAATGGCAAAATCATTTCTAGTTCACAGGAATCCTTCTCCTAAATAAAGCAGGGAACTTCTGGAGGAGAGGAGGAAAATCAAACCCACTCCATTTGCTGTGTACAGACCATAATTATGATAGTTTAGGCATTAGGGCTGGACACAGTCCCAGAATCATAGAAAGGTCTGGATTGGAAGGGAGTTTAAAAATAATCTAGTTCCAGCCCCAATTCCACTCAACACCTTCCACTAGACATGGTTGCTCCAAGACCAATGTAGCATGGCCTTGCACACTTCCAGGGATGGGGCATCCACAGCTTCTCTGGGCAACCTGTTCCAGTGCCTCACCATCCTTACAGTAAAGAATTTCTTCCTAATATCTAATCTGAACCCTCTTTCAGTTTAAAGCCATTCCCCCTTGTCCTCTCACTACATGCTTTCGTATAAAGTCTCTCTCCAGTTCTCTTGTAGGTCCCCCACAGGTACCGGAAGGCTGCTCTATTGTCTCCCCAGAGCCTTCTTTTCTCCAGGCTGAACAACCTCTCAGCCTGTCTTCATGGGAGATGTGGTCCAGCCCTCTGACCATCTTCCCAGCCCTCCCCTGGCCTTGCTCCAGCAGAAACACCTTCTTTCTGATGTGTTGTACCAGGTCCTCCAAACACACACATCACAGCTAAAATCTTTAGCATGTTTGCTAAAATGCAAACGAATAATTATCAAAGTAAGATTTTCCTACTCTTACAACAAAATAGAAATGCTCTTTGCAAATGCTGGTTACAGATGGTACCACCCCCACTGACTTCCACTGCCCTGTAGCCTGACTGCTGATGTGTGAGCTGACCATTCCATGTTTCAAACTAACCTGGGCATTAAGAGTTGTTTGAATAACATGGATTTTGCATGACATGGGTTAGAAGCATTTGTGAATTTTCCTTTTACAGCAGAGGTTTTGGGGATATTGTATACAAGCAGGTTTCTTCAGGCTCCCTGGACAAACGTGCCACCAGCACATCACCAAAAACCAAAACCCTGTGAGAGATGAACCTCTTTCATATGGATGGAGATCAGCTGTAGTATAGGAAAAAAATAGGTTCCTTCTCTTTTCACTGGAACCTTCAAGTCCTGCTTTTGCTCACTATTCAGTGTGTTTTCTTCTTGCTTTACCTAGTCTCCACCCTGACAACTTGGGGGGGGAGAGTAAGATAATAATGTCCTCATCATACGTGGTTTTATTGCTGCATTATGTATTATTTAGGTGAGGGCATGGTACCTTTAAATTATTACATGTAATTCTCACCTTTTTTTTTAATCCACTCTGATTAGTTTTCTCATCACTCCCTACTTTTACATTTTCTGCAAAGATCAGGAAATCACTTTGTGAAATTGTTTGAATTCAGCTGGGTTTATTGTGCAGGAATAATGTCTTTTTCACTGGAAATGGAACACAGACCCTGGGGCTAGCTGTCTTTGCTGACAGACATGTCAAGATGAATAGGAAAACTGACAACCCCAGCAATCTATGATGCAAGCCTACTTAATTTCTTCTCTTATTCCACTAAAAATTACTTCATTTATAGTAACTCATATTGGAAATGTAAACAAATTCAGTTATCATCATTAGTCAAATACAAATGATAAGCAACAAAACAGTAAACATTAGGACAGCTATCTTGTATTTTACTTATAGATATTTATCTATCTACTTTTAGAGCATTAAGCATCAATTTAATGAATGCAGATCTATGAACTCAGGATATTACTTCTTCATGGAGTTACTCTTTTTCTTATACAGGATGCATTGTTTGTGGTGATTTTGCTACCCCATGGACATTTACATTTCTGAAAAAATCATGGCATTTGTTTTGTTAACATCAAAATTATATTAGAATATTTTTTGGAACAGTGTGCTGTTATACTTGCCCTAATAAAAATATTAATTCATTCAAAATGGAATTTTTCACCTAATGAGCATGTAATTGAAAAATTCTAACTAAATCACCTATAACAGCTGTTGCTGTCTTTGCCCTGTGTTCACCTCACCACCCTGAAGTTGGGCAGGAGAGATGACACCCCCTTCCTTACCTCTTACAGTGTTACATGTACCTCTGTCCCTCTGAAGCTTGTGGTAAGACTTGGGGGAAGACGACAGAGAGGAGATGGATATTTCTCTTTTCCTGCCTTTCCCCCCTGCTATGGATTAGCTAGTACATAAGAGTTAGCATGGAGGATGTTCAGTCATTTCTCAGTGTTGGAAAAGAAGTTGTAAAACACTCCCTCCCTGCAGTATGGGGGATGAAGAAGGGAGCTGCTGCTTCTCTGGACAAAGTCACAATCTGCCTTTTACTGCTGGCTGTTTTTTTAGAAGAAGCCTCCCTCTACACAGTCATAAACCCGACCTAATTTATGGGATGCATCACCTTATCCCCCACCCCTCACTGCATTCCAATTTCTCAATAAAACCCCCATCCGATTTGAAAAGCCTTTTCAAGACAAAATATCTGGAGAGAGTTTAAGCTGTGCAAAGCTTAAAGGGAGATCAAGAACTGAGATCTTTTTACCCAAGGGGAAAAAAAATTCCAAGTCCCCATAAGGAGGGGACTCAGAATATGATACCGTGGGGCTCCTGTCTGCAAAAATGAAGCTATCCTTGCCTGAATGCAGTTGCAAGACAAGCAAGAGTCCACAAAAGGGTTAAAATAAAACAAGGTAGGGTAATTTCTGATGCTGAATATGTCCCAAATGTATTCTCCGGTGCACTTGATAGAGAAGGAAGTCCAAGCAGTGGCCTTTCACATGACATCATAAAAGCCTAATTTATCACCAGCCACCAAACATCTAGAAAATCATAACATCCTTTCAGGAAAACCATGTGCAAAATAATCAGACTTACTTTGATGAAAGGTTTAGTGCTTGAGTCCAAGTAGGACACTACAAAGAAGAACCCTTAGCAGGTAGCAGCACACAACAATGCATGTCACATTTAATGTTTCAAGTTTACGCTTTATTTATTAAAAAGCTTATGCATTTCCAGCCCATAAACAAATATTTTTTTACCCTGCGTGTGTGTTCAACCAAACCCATTAAGATAAAACACTAATCACTGGTTAAGTCCAGACAAGGCAGACAGCTGAATATCTCTTTTACAGATGAAACACATGCTATTGCTGCAAACAAAGGCACTGTGCTCCTCATTCCATCATCTCACAGTCCCTTGCAAGTGTGTTATGGATGTGGGCTGAATATTGCCACAGCTTGTCATCCTTTTGAAAGGATCAAGTCCTCCCAGCACACTCAGCATCACGGCTACGCTGAACCAAGGGGTGCATTCCCCCTGACAAATTCCAAAACATTCTGCCAAAGACCTTGTCTCTCTATCCAAGGCTCTCACTGTTCTGGCTCATCAGTTTTTGGTGACTGGTGTAACCTGACTGTCTTGATGGAAAAATACTGCTCAGCAAGCAGTATATTGCCGTAAAATCAATCGGTTTCACATTTGCAAATGAAACCCAACAAGTCTGCTGTTTGTGTTGATTAGGCAGACAAAACACAGCACAAAGCAATTAATGAATGCCTACAAATACCAGCTACATGGTGTTCCAGATTTCTCTTTGACTATAATGTAAGTTTGTCGGTGCGTATTTAAAGATGCACAGATTCCAAATGCCATGCAGTTCACTGATCCTGCTGCTTAATAATCTGACCCTTAGGCTCCTGCTGGTCAATGGCCACAGGTTCTTCTGGTCTGACTGGAAAAATAACCGGATTTTCCACACCATTCTTGGTAGTTTGTTGTTGCATATTGTCTGATCTTCGTTAATAAAAATAACTTCCTATTACATTTCCTGCACAGGAAAGCCTGGGAGAAAAAAATCATAGTTTTTTCTATGACATCTTTCACTTTCAGGGCAGACATTAAACTCACCACACAATCTTCCAATAAATCAATAAAACGAATACAACTATTTTATTTTATTTTATTTTATTTTATTTTATTTTTAAAGATCAGTATTTTGTTTTCTTCCATCCTTCCCTTACTTTGGTATATTAATTTCTCTCACTTTCTTTGTTCTTTAAATCCTTCCCATGTTTTGGTGAATTTATTTTCCTGTAAAATCCTATTTATCTCTTTTTATTGTAGGACGTTTCCTTCCTAATTTGATGTGTCTCCCAGTCTTTTTCTTTCATTCACGCTTGTCCCATTTCTCTTTTGAGCATCAATCTCCTGCTCACAAACATCTTATATCATCTTAAACTTGGCCTTACTTTTCTATTTCTCCTTCATCCTCAAAACATGTCACTCCACACCGAGATTTTGTTCTCTTCTCCCCATTTCCACTGTAGTGTACTTTTCCCTTGAATATTTTTAAAATTCCTTTTCCCCAGTTATTCTCTCTCCATGATCACAGATTTTTGCCTTTTTCTTTTCCAGTGGTACTCCATCACACCCCAGTGCCAGCTTTCAGGATTTTGTGTGGAACATTGCAGGGTCCTGGGAGACAATGCATATTACTGGTAACACAGCAGAGATTTGCTGACAGGGCTGAAACTACACTGATATAAGTTTTAAAGAAGCAATAAGATCTCCTAAAGCTCACAATTCCAGTGTAAGTAGGGGTAAAAAGCAGATTCATTGGCTGCTATTGCTATTCACAGTAGCTGCCTATAAAATTCCACACATTTGGCAGTGCATTAGCCATATACACTTTAAAAGCATGGCTAATATGCTCTACTTCTTTCCAAAGCATCACCAAATGTGTATACCACTTCTTGAAATCTGTCCTCTCAATGACCTTCTTTTAAATACTTTCAATTAAAGAAGAAAGGAATTTTGGATCTGTTACCAAAAACTTCTTCATTACTTCACCCTGCAGCGGTCAAACATGAAAAACTTCATTACGGAAGGAAAACAGTTAGCATTTTCTAATGGTCCTGCCCTACTTACCAAACCTTCTTTAGTTCCACAATTAAAAAGCAAGGAAACTGTTCAGGCATACACAGCAGTAGGCAAGGGCTCAGAATACTCCAATGTTTTCACCTGTATAATGTTTAAAATGTGAGATGCCTCATCAATCACTTGACTCCCTTACATGGGAAGTGTCTCTTGAGACCACTCACACAAGAATCATTTATTGCTGAGTTTCAATGCGAAAGACAGAGCTGTTCCTCAGACAAGTAATCCTATTTTTCATTCATGTTTTGGCAGGGCAGAGATGCCAGGTAAGGGTCCCATTATGCATTGCACAAACACAGAAATGGCAGCCCTTTCTCCGAAAATTTATCAAAGTCAAATATCACCTCCTGGAATATTCTGTTAGAATTCACCTACAGCTTGTATCTCCTGTTCAGGTGCAGGTCACCAGTGAAACCTTCTGGCTTGGTTTACTTTCTTTGATGTATTCCAGTGTAATGGCAATACATATGGACACACAAAGCCATGAACTACAGAACTTACATGTATCTACCGAGAATCTCAAAAGCAGCTGAAGAAAGCTAGATAAACATCTTGGCAGCTTCATTCCACTTGTAACCTGAGCAAGACTTCACCTAGATGTATTACCACTTAGACAAAACAGAACTGCTTCACAGCAGCGCTACAGTGACAATGAAAGGCCACCAGAGAACACACGGATTTTATATAATTGAGCAACAATAATGACATTACAAATGGGAAGAAAGCACAGTCACCCCCATTTTATGAAGCTAGTAGGCAGGATGATTTAGGGACTTGATCAACACCTTGGAATGAGAGGCAGGAGCAAGAAGAGAACGCAGGCTGTATCCCATCACTTCCCTCTGATGTGCAGCTTACTACAGATGAAGATGCCAAGCATACACATCACACTGCATCTGGCAAAATTTGCCCTGAGTGAGTCCTTGCCATTGATTTGTAGTGAGCAGATCCCCAGAAGCAAACTGCTCCAAGGATGAGTGATCATATAGCACCTTGATGCAGCAGATGACTTATTTAACCACATATTTCTCATTTGTCTACAGTTTCACTTCTATTTCTGCCCCATGATTTTCTTTTATACTCTCTTTCACATAAAAATCAAATACTCATCCTAGTAATACTAAAAAATTACCATTGCTTGCTCAACTTTTCCACCCCAGGCTCCTATTATTGACTTGAGAGAAACAGAACTTATGAGTTTATTGGGTTGTTTTTTCTCCTCTAAAGAATTAATTTTCAGATGAAAAACACCCAAATAGACCAACTGTGTCTTTTAAAACTAAACCAGTACACATTTTAACTGCATATACTGCAGTAAAGTCCCATGAACTTACTATTCCATACAGGCAGTGAACTGTGTGAGCTCTCGCTTTTCATAGCATCTTTTGGCATAGTTTATATTTAAATAATAACAGTCAGGATCATTTTTATCAACATGAGAAAAAAAGAAGTTCAGATCTAATCAAGAGACAGTTGTCTCCTGACACTGCCTGCTCTATGCTTGCTTGAGCACGTAGGCAGCAGCTGGCACTTCCACAGCTTGATCATTACTACTGCTCTTCAAATTATGCCTGTCACACAGGTTAGGAGAACATGAGCAATTAAACATAAACAGCGTCATAAAATAATAGTAAGAAAAAAATTAATAATCATCCAAAAGAGTGTTTGGGGCAACTCCCTACAGCACCTTGGATTTCTGCCCCTTCTGCTCAGACAGTTTTCCTCTGTGTACTTTTTAATTATTTCCTTCATGAATCCTTTAAGGCAAAGAGGTTTGTACAGGAGGGAAAAAAACCCACGTACTAGAACCGATGAGAACAGTGATATGCACAAAAGAGAAATGTCAATTAAGTATTCCTCAGCTACTGCAGGCTGACTCTGAATTGCTTATGGCAAGGACTTTATGCCTCACTATGAAACTGATAGTTTGAGATGCATAGATTTTAAAGGATCTTAAATGCAAAATTTCAGGAGCTGCTTGTTCCTTATTTGAACCATGCACTACAGCTGGTCACCTGGTGCAGCATCTCTCTTCTGGCCCATCAGCTCCTTATATCAAGTTCAGTATTTAAACCATATGCAGGTCACTTCAGAAATTCCGCAGTCCTGCAGCCTTGGCAGTACCTGTAGATGTATGCCTCCTTTTGCTGGTATAGTCAACAACCAAACTAATTCCTAGCTCAGTTCTCTTACAAAACCAGCACAAAACAACAAAACAACAAAAGACTGAGACTTTGGACCATGTTATTAACAACCCTGAACAGGCTGTTTTAGCCTATTTTTGTGCACATGGTTACTGGAACTGAGCATGCAATTCTGGTAATTGCATACAAAAATGACCAGCTACATGAGTAATGGGACATTTGTCGTCTGCAATTCTTGCCGTGTAGGAACTGTGTGCAATGTATGATCCTTCATGATAGCAGACATGCAAATGCTATGTAAGAGCAGCACTGTTTCCAGCTGCTTTACATCCAGAATAGTTATTCACATATTTAAGTAGAAGGTGCAACTAACCCGATTTACTCCCGCTTGGTCTGTGTTTTGCATGGGTATGAATTAGACAAAGTACAATGTAGGGAAGACTCATGCCTGTCTACATAAGAAGAAAAATAACTGTAGCAACATATATAATGTTGAACACATTCAAATCCACATATGAAAAGAACATTTAGAGACGGTTCTTGTTCTCATTAGGTAATTTTTGCTCATGTGTGTGCCTCAAGTTACGCATTTTCATACATCTCTCTGAAATAAAGCTCTTCTTCCCACAAACCCTAAGTGCTTCAACTTCTATATTCAAGGTTGAAATTGTTTAACTGACCTCACCAGAGGTGCTAACTAGGGTACTAAAAGCATGCCAGCAATTCAATACACCTGCTCACGCTACCTAACAGAATATTTTTTGGGAGAACTGCTATTTCTGGGGAGGAGGCACTTGCACATTCTCATGCAAACTCCCACTGAAATCATCAGGAGCCTGGCCAAGAAGTGACTGAGTGGGCTAAATACAGCCCAGGTTTGCAATGTTCATCACCACTGCTGGTAGCATCCCACCAGGCTTAACTCATAAATTTGACAGTAGGAAGAAATGAACTGTCCCCATGTGCCAATATTCTTGCTCTTTATATGTCTGCTTGATTTAGTCCTTTTTCCACTAACGTGATGTAAAGACCACTTAACAGCAGATTCTCTCCTTGGCTTCAGGGCTTGGTTTGAGCTCTTTCTTTCTCAGTATCAACAGATAGCACAGGAGGCACATCCAGCTTGGCTCCTCCTTGGACAAAGTGTCAATGGACATTCCCAGTACCTCCAATTGTGGTTATTTTCATCTTCCATTTGATGTTTTGCTACTACACCTTTCTTCCTTTTCCACCATTAACTTCTTCCCAATCTCCATAAAGGCTCCACCCATTGTCTTTCTGTTTCTCAGCTCAGTGCAATCCCCATCTTCTGCTTTCCTAAGATTTTCTACCTTTGACATATATGAGTATACTTCAATTTCCGGCCACATCTCTAAAGAGGGTGTTCAGTTAAGTTGACTCTCTTCACTGATCAGCTTTTTTAGCAGAGTTTGCTTGCCAGGACTGGGGCAAATTATACTCAGATTCATTAATTAAGATATAATAAACTCCATGTACTATTCAGCAATGTGCCATATGTGGCAATAATAATAATAATAATAAAAAAAAAGGTAGATGAAACCAGGAGACCCTCTGGCTCTTTTGTAGACTCAAAGTATTTCTGGGAGGGTCACAAATCTCCAAGATACCTCCACAAATTAGGTTTTGCACTTGGATTTCTAATTTAGCTGAAAGATGTGTAAAAATACATGCAGCCAGACAGCTCCTTGGCTATACATCTAAGGAAGCTCAAAGCATAAGTTATTACTTCCAAAGTCAATTGTAACTTATGCTCACTAAATTGGCTCCAGATCCACCCTTTTCAGACAGTAGTATAGGAATAATTTATTCTTCTGGTGAAAAGCACCCATTTTAGCTAAACCGCACCCCCATCTGGGAGTCTCACCAGCAGAAGTGCCAAAGGCAGAGGGATTCAGAGGTGCAAAGGGCTATTGGAGGCCGGGGAAACAAGGGTGAATAAAGCAGAGTATGTAACAGTGTCTGTCAGCACGCTGAAACGTATAACCTCTCCCTAACACAGGGGGTCCACAACACAAATCCGAGAGGAAAATTTGTTCCTGTGGTTCAATCATCACATTCGATGAAGAGGTTTCCTCGCTCTTAACATCCATTTGATTTATACCAGAAGTCCTATGGATAGTGGTGAAATCATTGCAACTTTCTGCACGTTTTGATCTGCGTCCTCGATGTTTTCTCCCATCGAGAATGTGCTGTACACAAATACGGTACAAGAGGTTCGAAAGCCCTAATTTTACACATCTACCCCGAATGCCAAGTTAATTGCCTAACCAGTGCAGAGATAAAAAACCTACATAAACGAGGAGATTTTCTCTCACCCGTTACACTGGAAACCTGAATCGAATGAGGTATATGAGCCCAGCCCCTTGCAGTGGCAGCAGTGACTTGATCTGCACCACAAGAGAGTTAACATTCCCATGAGAGATTGCTTCACTAGCTATCTACAGAAACACTGACCTACATACAAGGCTTTTCTTTCCCCAGGTGAACCCCTGCATCAGCAGCTACCCAACAGGAACTTCCTCATGGGAGATCTTTAATAGCAGTAGCTGCTGAACGAAAGGGAGCTGCAGAAACACACTTGTTGCCAAACTGTGCATTTAGTTGGAAGGAGGAGAAACAGATGGGGAAATCACTCCTCAGACAGTGTTTACTAGCACAATCAGCACCTGAGGCAGCACTTATTCAGGTGCTGAAATTACAGAGGTAAGTTTTACGATGAGAAATCTATTCCTCATATGACAGCTATATTTCTCATCATGGATCATAAAAAGCAGATGATCCATCGGATAACTACTTGATTGTAACGTGCATCACAGTAAAACCATCAACCTTCTGTTTTGTTTTACGACCCTGGTTACATCTGGAATGCTTTCAAGAAGGATGCTGATGTTCGCTTTGGGTACAAACTGACTCAGGGAACTTACTGGTTTGCTACTTTTATGGTAGCAGATAATAAGAATAAGGGAGAACAATAGCAGGAATACCTCCAATTTTGCTACCAGGAAGATCACTTTATTACTACCAATATAATTTTATGGAATATTCTTCTTGGACTGGACCATAAAGAGGATTCTTAATTGTCTAACATGTTTCTTTTTCAGTCTAACAAACTATTCCTTTCAGTTGTCTATCTCCTCTTACAGATCTTTCCCATGACTACTAATTCAATAATAGTAATGATAGTAATAAAGCCTACAAATTCAGTATTTGTAGAACTCACACAGTTCCACATTTCTATAATAACAACAGTAGTCTCTTATCTTTACACAGCATTTGTTGTCAGATAATTTCTAATTCCTGTCCCCTTAGACGCAGAAAAAAAGATGAAACTACTATTCTAAGGTTGCAGAGCAAGCCACAAATGAAACTCCCGTTTTATCTAAGAGTATGTAGCAGAAATATGAGCTGAGTTGCAAGCAAACACCCCAAAGAGACATGTTACCAAAACCAATTTTTTGCAAAAACTTAAAGAACTGCTCTTGGAGATTGTTGTGACATCAGCTGAGTGTAAAAATTGGAAAAAAAGTTGTCCTTACTGATGTGCAGTCTGTCTCTTTGCTTGGCAAGATTACAACTCCATTAAACAAAAAAACCCAAACTAACACTCTGGTCTTACGCAACTCTGCCAGGGGGGCTTGCAAGTTCTCTGGACAACTGAGGTTGCTCTTAAAGTGTGGTGTTGATACAGCAAATGTTGAAATCAACGACACGGAACCACAGCTCAACATTCAAATCAGTTCTCCATGCAGGAACAGCATGTCTGTAACAAGCCAGGACATTGAGTCACTTCATTCTTGAGCTTAACCAAATGGGTTAAAGCAATATATTTTTCATACTGCCCTGCAAAAGCTCATCTGTGCTCAGTATTAGCAAATAATTTCATTCATTCCAAGTACCAGACTTCAGTCACTTTTTTTCCTGACTGCATGATAAAACTCAGATGTTTTAAAAATATCCTTCTTCCCTACATGTGCCCACCCAAGCAGTAACAGCAGGCCTCCTGCTAAACCTGACAATGAAATTCGGTTTTGGAGAAAGATCAAACATGGAAAACTTCAGTCTAAACAACAATTGTTTTGGAAAATTATGAATGTACCAGCCTGGGGTAGGGGAGTTGTAAAGGAACACATTTTTGCCAGCTCAACAGACCGTATCAAGCTCCTGCCTTCTTAATGGACCATGAGTCCCTTTAGCCTCTTATTATCCAGTGCAGACCTCCTCCACTGCACTTACGGTGGTCTGAGCAGCCCTTCACCTGAAATCTCAGCCTTCCTTCAAGTGGCTGCAGAGATTTCCTTAACCTGCATCTATAATCTTGTTTCTGCCCCAATTGATAGGGAATCCAGTCTGTTCCTTCGTGAGACTAATGAACCCATACAGCCTGAACTGAGCACCAAACCCTCCCACTGTGTTTTGCTCAGTCACACAAATGCATTTTCCTTTTGCAATAGTTCCTGTAGAGATCCAGCTGGATCCTAAGGGGTCTCTGAGTGGCAGATGTCTGTCAGCAAAGCCAGCTGTGCCTCTGTGTCTGCCGACTCACTGAGCTGGGTAGCAAGAAACAGAGATGAAGGGACTTACCTTGTCTTTTTACTTTGCTATCTTACCCTACAGATACTGGGGAAGAGCATGGATGAAGAGAAACAAAGATTAAGTGATGGAGGAAAGTGCTCTGCTCTACATCCATAAGGACAAAATGGGCAGGAATAGGGACTACACTTAGAAAATAGATGGGTTGTGTTTCTGTTGAGAAGTAGGCGTTCTCATTGAAGGCCCTAGAAGCTTATGTGTCATTAAGATGATGAAAGGAGCTTTAACACCTGCTTGTTTGTGTGCAAACAATGCCCCTTCAAGACCCAGATCATGCTGCATGTAATAAAGTACTAATGGGATGGAAACAATGCATTGGTGGGGATGAAGTAGGGCCTGAATGACAGAATGGAAAGGAGACAGCAAGCAATACATCGTCTTTCACTCTTTTGTTTTTTATCATAATTACTGAATTCAAGCTAAGGGCTGTAATTAGAAACTGGGAGTTTAAAATAAGCAATGAATGTCTTGCCTGTATCCACAGAAAGTAAGCCAGATGCATGCAAGTCTTGCCACTGTTCCTACAATATTCAAGTAATCTAAGAGAATTGTTATTTCAAGACACTGCTATTTCAAGTTAAGAAGTATTTCTATTTAAAAATTCATATTTCATTGTAAAAATATAAGACCTCTGAAAAACAGGCCTATATCTACAAAATCAAGAAATACATTGGAAGCATGCAGTTTTAGATGCTTCTGTTACTGCAAGCACCAGCTCTCAGAAAAAAAATGAGCCACCTTTCTTTTTCTTGCATGAGGTTATTAATTTCTTTTATTCCAGTTGTTCTCTACAGTATGTAAGAAGTGTCCTCACATGTGGGAAGACAGAAGCTTCTGTTTTATAAGGAGAAATTCCTTTTGTCAGATAATCAAACTGGTATTTGATGGTTTTTCTACAGTGCTTTTAAGGAGCTAGCCTCCATTTATCTGCTTATGTCTTTAATTGTTGATACAATAAAAGTTTGGATACTCTCTGATGAAGGCCAAGAAGAGGGAAAGAAATTTGCATCTTTTGGGTTTTTTTAAGTCAGGATGTTACCTTATACTGCTTGTATCTGGGGAGGGTCCATCCTGCACATTTCTTTTAGTACTACGTTCAAAATACGTCTTTCATGATAGCTAATTTCAGTAACAAGACATACATTTCAGTTTTTCAAGGTTCTGCTCTAGGGCTTACTACTACACTTTCTCCTTGAAGGCCCTGTCCCCACCCCTGCTGCAATATCTCTCTGCCAAACCAGCCCGATGTTCTCATATTTTAATTGAGGCTAACTGGATCCATCTGCCACATGACTCAGGGGTTACTCTGAACCTTAAATTCCGTTCTCATGGCAGATTGCTGAGATTTGAGTCCTCTTTTAAGAGAATACTGCTTTCTCTTTAAATTCTGTATGAGGGAAGTTTAAATTTCAGCACAGATGTTTGCACAGCAGTGAAGAGCTGAATAAGACACTTGACACATCTCTGCCAAGCATTCTAAAGTCAAAGGTAATGAACATATGGCTGCTGCTACTCTGCCTCATAGCCTGCTTGCTCTTACTCATGATGCCCACATTTTTACAACTTGCTTTTTTGAGGCGTGGACGAGGAAGTGTGCTTTGGCTGTCACAGAGACCATTTCTGTCCTTGAGCACTACGATGGGCAATGCTTACAAACACCTGCAAGTGGAGACAAGAAATACTTCTGCCAAGTAAGTGTCTAAAATGGACGCTAATGTAAGGAGGCACTTCTACTTCCATTGCTGGCAGCCAAAGAGAAGGCAGCATTTAATAAGCAGCTCCCGTGAGTGGGTGAGTATGTGCGTGGGGAACAATGCTCGCACAAACTGGAGCGTATGATTACTTTTTCATTGGCAATTGAAGAATCACAGTATCATTTTGACATAACTTGGCCATGGACATAGTTTTAACTGAGTAATAAACACATATTGTATTACTATGAATGCTACTATAATATTGCATAGAAGTAACTCCTGCTGATTTAACAGCGCTTGGAAAAAAAAATACAGCATTTGTCTCCGTGGAATAAAATTCTTCAAGATCCTGGCAATTAGTTGAATGAAGCAACAGAAGCAACAAAAATACTAGAAGTGCTAAATAACTAATGGGAACCAAACTTGAGCAGCTTTCCCTATGCCAAGAACTGTAGAAACCTGATTTTGATTTTTGGCAGTTCTGCATTTAACAGAGCTCCTAGTGGTTTATATTGGTCTAAAAATTAGGATCTCTTTCCATGAGTTCAGTCTTGTCACTCTTCCTAAAATGCAGTTTGAAGCAATAATGAATCAAAATGAACTGTATACAAATTGAACAAATTACTGTAAGTGTGAAAGATACTTGATATGTCCTGCTAAATGCTTTGGTCTGGACAAACCCTGGGTGAAGAATTTTGAAGTCACTGTCAAGTGCTGAACTATTCCACTAGAGATCTGTCTTCTGTGCTCTCCAAAAGGCTGAAGGGCAATAACAAAGCATGCCACACCTCTCCAAATATTTAAGCAACAATGAACAATGGTATGAGACAATACTGCAAGATAGTGTTGCATGCAGGGAGTGTTGCTGGCCTTGAAGTCACCTCTTGAAGTGTGGTAACACCCTAGGGTGTCTCCTGTCATTGCATCACTTAAATATGAACTGGAAGAAAGAAACTTTAGACCTTTAAAGAAACCTATTTTAAGAGAGGAATTATTAGCAGATGGAAGCTGGTGGAGAAAGGACAGGTTTAATTCCCACCTGAGTTTCATGTATGTTCAAAACGGTGCCATCTCCTGAAGGAAAGGCAATATGTTAGGTCATTGCTCCCTTTACAGCCATTTCATCTTCCCAGAGAGCATGTCCCATTTTGAGGGCCATCTGCCGACAACTCGCTGAAGCTAAGTGGACTTTGGTCACTGTTCTCCTGCACTGCTTGGTCCTGTGGGCAGGACTACTTGGATACTAGTTGGCAGAAGTATCCATGGCTCTGATCCACCGTGAAGTTTGCACAAGAGCTAGTATAAACTCTAAGGTGAATCTACCCAAGAATTTCAATGTCTTGATCTCACTGAGCAAATATTTTCAGGTATCATCCTGACAAAAAAAAAAGTTTTCCATGTTTGATTCCAAACAAACCTTTTCTATAACGCTGTTTATATTTGGCTACCTGCTGAATGAAACTCATGGGTTTCTATGAAGCTATGCGGGGAAAGAATTGGGGCCACTTGCTTTAAAACAGAATGTGCTTGAAAAGATGGGACATGGGATGCAAACTGGTTGTATTTTATCTTGGGTTGTTTCAGGTAAATAAGGTCTGTTTTCTAGTAGGCTGAAGTGCATCCATGGGACCACTGCTTCACAGGAAGTAAAAAGGAAATACCTCCCTTTCAACTGCAGCCATCTTACTGTGTTGAAATCCAAACATTCAGAATAGCACTGTAATCAGGAACAGGAGATGCACGAGTTCAAATTACGTCAAATTCGAAATAGATGTGCAGTGGATCACCCTGATTAAGAGGGTCATATTTCACCTGCTAGAAACTGAGGATTGTGTTCCCCATTCTTTGCAAAGACAACTCTGCCCACGCCTTATGTTTGCCGAAATCATTACTGACAACACTCTGCAAGTGGAATATTGCATGTGAGCAGGGAAGTAAACTCCTGCTTCATCGTGGGTGTCCACTGCTACACACTTTGGGAGGCACACAGCATGAAGGCTGCAGGATGGTGAATAGCTCTGTTATCGGATACAGCAAGCCATGATGCGACCAGTCATGGACAGGGAATAATGTTTCACCAAACAGCATAAGTACACCTAATAAAAGTAAACACTGGGATGTCTGTTTAAGTGTGATTTTTAAATCAGGTTTTCAAGAACGTGACAGGCTAGCCTTGTTTTGCTGACATCACTGGACTTCCAAGAGGTGCAGGTTGGCGTTTTTGTCCAAAGTCAACACTGATAGGACTTGTGGATTTTGCTGTGTCACCTTCACGCAACCACATAGGTCTGACATAGTGCTCCACAGAACCAGAGCTGAACACCATGAGTTTATCAGGTCAGGATGCTGGCTTAATTTCAAATACACAGCTTGGTGCAGTTTCAGGTATTTCAGAGATATTGTACACTGATCTTACACGATATGTAAATTCATGAGTGCTAGCAGTGAATGGATGCAACTAACTTCCTTCCCTAAAACTGAAACAAAATTATATAAAACACTTCATGGTACAGATTGGCTTTTTGAAGTCCTAAACGTGTTTAAATTGATGCAATTTTTGTTAGCCTTAAAAAAACCCCAACCCACAAACCAGTAGATCTTCCTTTTAGCAGACTACATGTATATGTATATGAGTGAAAGAAGAAATACACCCTTATCAGCGTCAGGTGACGATACAGTCATGCACAGAGATATAATCAAAGTAATAAAATGATACAAGCATGTTTTAACATATTTCTGTTTCACTTTCCATGTTTACTTAACATCAGCACCATAAATAATGAAAAGGAATTGCCTGGCTTCAGTCTGGGTTAGCTAATGAAGTTTGCTACAGCGATACAAAGTTGTTGGAATGTGCGAAATACAGATACTTTGTATTATATACAGCCACAGCATCGGGACAGGAAGAGATAACTAAGCATCATTTATACAGTATGTGTATAAGTAAGAAAATATTTATTATTGACCTGAAGTTGTAATAGCTCAATACCATTCTTACATGGAGTCCCTAGGCAGAGCTGAAATGTTACTTTTCATTCGCAAATGTATAGAGAGTTGATAGAAAATAATTTCTCACGATAATTCTTTTTATGATTCTTCTTTTGTAATTTGCAAATAATTAATAAATACAAGCTTGCAACATGCAGGTATCTGTGGACTCTATTAGCAATTAACAGATAGAGGCAGAGGCATTTCTATTTACAGGGAAAGTTCTTGGAGAAAATTACTCAATCATCTTTGGCATGAGAAAAAAAGATTGTCATGAATTCTAACACTTATTTGCAAACATTCAGGCAGTCCTGTATGGTTATTATGTATATGATGTCATCGTGCTTTTAAATTGTAAAAGATACGAATGACTTAGCATATAAAAGAATCCCTCTATGTCATTAGGAAGCTGTGACAGTCATTCCCCCTTTAATTTTCCTCATAAACCACCAACAGCCAAAGTGGTTCTGGAGCAGACGGCTAAGAAAACAGAGTGGCAGTGGGAAAGCCCTGCTTTTGAACTCAGGTGAGATGAAAGATAATTATACTGGCTGTGCTGTTGGGTTTTTTTTTAACTGCTTGCTTAGCATACAAGTGGTGCAGCTGGAATGCTGCTGGCTGTCACCCTGGTAGGCAGACAGGTACCTTGGCTGCAGAAAACGCAGAGCTCCTGGTGCGTCTGCTCGCACGGAGGTGGCTCAGTGCATGTTGGGACCTGCACGGTCTGTAGGACACACGGCCTTTGTGCTGGTGCCAAGGGTGGCAACATGGTCCATTTCGTGTAAATGGGATACAGCTCCTGTGCTTCTGGCAGGCTGCCAGGGCAGCCCACAGCTCTCTTATGAAGATAACACCAATGTGATATTCTACAGAGATCAATTAAAATGCTGCAGCCACTTCAGTGTTGAAGCATGTGGGATCCCCTAGCTCAGAATTCTTAAGTATGGCAAAGATTTATATAGTTATCGTCGCCACATGCATGTATGCACAGAAGAGCTGGAGCACTGCCAATAACTTTTAACTGAAAGCTCTAAAAATGAGAAGATGAATACAAATACACAGAATTGGATTTGAAACACACTCTGCAACAGGTCAGTGGGACCATTTCTACCGCTGACAAAAGAGTACAGCCCTGCAAATCTATCTTGCTCACTACAGGTTTCTTCTTGTACAATATTGGCAGATTAATAACTTCTTTCTGCCTTTTCTCCAGGAGAAGCCATAATTTTCTCTAATATCATAGTGGGTTTTTGTGGAAATTAGCATACTACAAAATGCGAATGGCAAATAACTCCATTTCCAACTGCTATGTTCAGCAGCCAGATTTATTAGTGGATTTGGCAGCACTTGCCAACTCCTTTGCACATGAATAACTCTACTCACACTGTTTAAACAAATGAAACTAGGATAAATGAGATTAATTTGCCAATAGCAAATTACATTCTATTTAAAAATAAGAATTAGCCTGTACCAAATCCACATGCATTTGTTTATTTCCCATATAATTCATGCACAGAAACACTACAATAGACTATCTGAGAGGATAGGTTTCAGTGCACTCAAGTAGCAGAAAATTAGATGAGTGTCCTACAACAGGGGTACCTTTCCAAGAGCCTGCAGACCACAGAAGGACCTGGCACAAGGTGATAAAGCAACCCTGAACCTCTCACAGACCTCATGCCACGTTGAGGAGAAACGAAATGTGTGTTACAGTTGTCTTAGTCAACGTGCCCAGCTCAGACTGAAGGAACACAAAGCTGGATTAACCTATCCTTGCAAACACTGCTATGTATCCAGCCATAGCTGGGGATACTGGTTACTCTACCGAGTGGAAGGCAGAGTCTGATGTAAACATGACATGAAACCTAACCAGATTATCTGTCTTATTGTTTCCTTTGTCCATCACATATTCAAACTGATCCCCCAAGCTCCATTTTGTTCTCAATTATTGCATTCCTCAATTTGGTATATAAAGTTGATGTAAATATGGAACCCCAGCTCTCACTGATGGACAGTGAAAATTTTTTGATTAATACAACTTTGTACTTCAGTGCCACAATACTCTGAAAAATGTCCCTATACCCTCCCTAAGTTTGGCATATATCTTCCCTTTTAAGAAGTCATGATCTCTCTTTATTTCCCCGTGGCTGTTTCTGCATCCTTCATTGAACACTTCTTTTCCACTTGCCCTATTCCTCTCCAAATCACCTGCATTTACCTTTCTCCCTCATACGCCTTTCCTTAACATATATTCCATTCATTTGTCCTACTGGTGTTTTCAGACTTTTGCTGCTTCTTCCCTTCCCCACTTCTCTGAAGGCTTTTTTCTTTCTCACTTATCCATTGGGGTTTCTCCTCCCACTCTGTTATTGACCGTGTGCTAGCTGATCCCTCTCCCAAGTGCCTTCAAGATGGGGTCTAATGCCAGTGGTGGCAGAGGGAGCATGAAGGATGCCTTCTGTCCTTGGTCCTTCACCTGGGAAGAGACACTTGGAGCACGAAATGAGAAAAGAATCAAGAGGTCTCCTTACTTGGAGATGACACCATGGGTTAGGCCACCCTTCCAGCAGATAGGTCCATTCACCATGGGACCAATTGCAAGACCATTCATCACAAGCTCTGAATAGGGAGAAGGGTAGCCAAGAACACAACAACTGCCTCTAGTGATTAATCCTTCCACACCTTTCAGGGCTGGCAAGACTTGGGGAGGGATGGTTACTTCCCTTGATAAAGTCCCCTAACTTGGAGGTGGGATGAAAGCATCTTTCCCTTAAAAGAAAACGAGACCTTTCATAAAGGTTATCACTTGTCACCAGGAAAATTACATGCTGTCATTTTAAAGACTTTTTCTTGAAAAGTAATAAAAGTAACAAGCAGAAAAGTGATGCCATTTCTGACATTGTGTGGAAGCTCCCAATAGGAAGTACTGTAAACCATTTCCCAATCTGCTTTTACACAGGCCTACGAATTAAAAAGAAAATTTAAGTGTTTAATGCTTAAACCAAATGTTTAACTTTCAACATCCCCATAGAGTCACACTGCAATGTGGAGGTTGCAGTTAAAAGCCCAGATTCCTTCATCTTCCTGACATTGAATCTACACTATAATAAAAACATTTTGAAATTAATGTAGAAATAGTTCTAACTGAAGCATTAACATATTTACTTCAGTCTCGTTCATCAGGATCATTTATATCTTACACATGTGATGTGTAAGTATTCACTCTGCCTACACATATACAGTTGGATTTTATATATTATATATAAAAAACACTCCCTTACAAAGTATGATTCATTGGTTTAGCAGTTGGTATTTTAGCTTTTCCAGTATGTTCAAAAGCAGTTTATACATTTAGAAGTATGGTGTATATAATCATTACCACTTTAAGTAGGGCTTCATCCCATCCATATGAGAAGACACATTACACACGCTAAGCTGAGCACTGAAACCTACTGAGACAATTCAAAGCTGTGGAAGAATTGTGAGCCACACTTTGCCTAACTGTTTCCTGTGCCATTAGAAAGTGGTTTACTACCTGGTTTATAATTACCCACAGTAAAATATACTTATCAAGAAAAAAGAGTGCAAAATGCTACACTTTATCATGTTCAAGAGCTGATCTTACAACAGGGTGTGCCTTGGCCCGGGAGCAGAACAATGCTTTCTCACGATTAGAAAGCAGATCCCATAGTCTGTCCTGCCACTGATCTGTAGCAAGTTGAATGCTCTCCCTGCGTTTTGGTTCCTCAAAAGGAATGGCAAATCTTACCAACCTAAGCTGTATGTTGAATTTTCTTACCTAATGAATGTCAGATAAACACAGAGATCTGCTGACTGCCAAGAATGGTCCCACACTCATCTGACATGAATGACAGGCATCCCCACCTGAATATCAGCAAACCCAATGTAAACACATCATAAGGAACATCCTTATGGAAACAGTTCGCATGCATGTGCAGAGAAAATGAAAAAAATGCATGCCCCCATCTAGAGTAAAGCTTGTGCCATATGTGATTACAAAGACTTGTAGGCTGAAACGAGGCTGGATATATTCAACATTTGGGTCCCACATTGGCTATTATGGATCTTCTTAATGTTGTCAGTCACAGACAGCCCACCCACACGTGCTCTTTGAGACAAAGGAGAGTACACTCCTTTTTTGGGTGACAGATGTAACTGAGAACCTGCATCCCTGTTTTGTTTGCAACTCAAGGAAATTTAATGGGACCTTTGCTGAAAACAGTTAGGTCAGATAATCACTAACCTTGCAGGCTTTGAGGTCTGTGTTGCCTCAATGTAAGCAATGCAGTATAAGCAAACTTGGGAAGAGAGACAATGTTGATCTTCTGTACCAAGTGGTTCCTCTAACCACAAAAAATGCCACGTGTTGGCTCAGATTCATTCAGTTCAACTTGATGGTAGGATGGAGGGAGCATGCTTGATGACTCTCAGAAATAACGCATCCCATTTACCACCATCAGAAGGCTGAATATGCTGAATATGAATTAAATACTCTGACATTTTACCTGGAAAAATAAAAGACTTTTTGCTAAATGTGTGCAAATTGTATTTTTTTTCCTAAATCTCATAACATGCAGTGATTTTCACAGGAAAAAAAGAAGTATGTCAGTGACATACAAATCACAGCATCATCCCATTTCAAGTCCTTGCCTCAAAGCAGAATGTCGCCAATGTCAATTGGCAACAAGCCATTTAAATTTCTTTTTCTGTAATGATGATTGGAAATTGTTTTGACTGAAATTTTCCAAATTCTTCAGCTGGGGACCGACATTCAACAAAAGTCCAGCAAGGGTGGAGCAAAATGTAAAAACCTTTTCACAAAAGAAATTTAAATTATATGATAGGAAATTTTAAATATAGTACAGATAACGCAACGAAGGCAATACCTATTTGTTGACAATCCTATTTGGCCAGGGAACCCAGACATATTCTGTATGAAAAAGCCTGTCTTAGGGTCTGAATTAGGATCAGCAGACCAGACTTGCCTATGATTAAAATCCCTCAGGATGTCTTGGGTATCTACGTTCTCCTAATGAGTATATATTTTGGGGTCTGCCTGGCAGTAATCTCGAATATTTAAATTGCCACACACCAACTTGGATAGTGCAAGGCAGGAAATATGTAATCGAGCATTATGCTTTCTCACGTTAGGCGGGCAGCCCAATCCGTTATTCTGTCTAGCGCATTTCCTCAGCGCTGTCCTGGGTCACTCAGCACTCGCTCAAAGTAACGCCTGGCCAGCAATCAGCCACACACGTATGTGCTGGGAAACCACGACGCTTTGTCCTGGACTTGACTTCCCCCCTCCTGAGCCTTTTCAGTGAGTGGACCACACTCCTCCCTGCAAGGAAGACATCTCCATCCAGGTTATATTGGAGAAAGGCTCTTCATCAAGTGAATTGATAACAGGGGTGATCAAAGTCTGGCAGTTGTACCTTATCTATTGGGGATCATAACTCAGGAATGGAGCTGGCCTTCAGCTTGCTCCTCCCCACCATTAAATTACATTCAATCACCGCACGGAGAATGCAGCCCATGCGCTCACAGCCAGATGTTATCATTACAGGCCTTTTCTTATAAACTGATGCTGAAACCCGAGTGGTTGATGAGACTAGCTAAGCAGTTGTACCTTTGACCTGATTGCATTAAACTTGCCCTATCAATTTAAGCTTAGTATAAACACCATTTCCCAGAGTCCCTCATGACTTCAGTAGTGAGAAGAAGCTGACTAAGCCTAAACATTTTTTAACAGCAATCTTGTCTTACAACACCAAGGGGATTTGCCATGTATCTGGGGCTTTATAAAACCATATGAACATGCTGAAAGAATTAAAGTCCTTTAAAAAAGCAAAATTGATGGTGACAGTCCTTTTAGAAAATCAGTTTGTAGAATGTCAGCACAAGAGGAGTTGGAAACAGGACTAAAATAGTTTTCAAAAATACAACAGATTTGTGTTTGTTTCACATTGTTGTTCCTGAATACTGAGATTTCGCATTAAAAAAAAAAAATGAAAAAAAATCTCAAACTGAATTCACCCCCTATTAAAAAGAACTCCTCCCCAGCACTCCACAAAGTAAAGCCCTTCCAGATACATCACCTATCTGAGATCTCCCATAAAATATGAGCATCTTTACTCCGGCATTTCAGATTTATTTTTAATAAAGTTTGGTCTATTTCACATTGAGGATAATTCAGATAATCCTATGAAAAGTTTCTATGTAGCAGCACATGAGCTATAGCATATGGTACAGCATATGGCCAACAAAGTTTGGCTAGGCTGAATAAAGGGGGACATGCTTGTAACTGTAAGGATAAGAATGAAAGCAACATCATGCTTGACTCAGCTTGACTAATATTGCCTTCCATGGAATGCTAAATCAGTGTTTTGGAACTGCAAATGTTGATAAAACAATGGGAGATAAATCAGCAGAACGGATCTTCACCTTGCTAGGTTGCAAGTGCTCTGGCCCCAATGCAGAAAAACACACTTGAAGTTGAGCAGATTCCTGCTAATTTTAGCGGAAGTATAGAAGTAGTCAAAGCTCTGCAAGACTAAACCTCTGATCCAGAACCGGAAAAAAATTAAAGAAATATCCAGGAGTGATATGACTCATTTGAAAACAGAAGTTTTGTGCTGTCTGTTGGTAACACTAGTGTAACAAACCAGGCAGTGGAACTGCTGCTAGAAGTGCAAAGAAGAAGAAGAAGCACATTAAGCAAAATGTGATGGTTCCATGCTGATGGAAAACATACTTCAGAGCACTGAAACATGAAGCACAAAAAGCCAACAAGACTACTAACTTGTTTCATTGTTTTGAAATCTAATAAAACAAGAATATGCATGTAAAAAAAAATTCAGACAACAAAAAACAACCTCAAAACTAACACAAAAACCCAATCCAACCAACAACTACTGTTACTAAAATAATTATGGAGAAGCTTATTTAAGAACTAATTTACCTGAGTCCCTACCTTGGTTACTCTTAGAAGCAGCAGCATCTGACTTTTGTTAAACAAATGCCACTGCAGGAAGGAAATGCAGGTAAGGAAAAAAAAATAACATGGTGTACAATTTTACATAATACAGATGCACAAAGCAATCTAGAACGTAATGTAGAGTTCTTTTGTGTTCAAATTAAAGCAGGGTCCTTTTTTGCAAATAAGTAAAGTACGCATTTAAATGACAAAACTTAAACTCAACATTAAAAGAAGACTTGCACGGATTGCTTGCCTTGCAGAAAGCATTTCTGTTTCTCTCCTTTTGGAATCAGATGAGATAGAACAAACCCAACGACCTTGACTATGAATTCAGAGAGGAAAAAAAGAAAAAAAAGTTGTCAACGATTTACTGCAAACTTTCTAAACTAATGTTGATTTACCTGGCCATGTCCTGTCATTACAAAAGGTACTTCTGTCTCATAGTTTATGGCACAATATGGAAGCATCCGAGTAGCTTTCACCCTACATTTGCTAGTAGGAGTGATCTAGCTGTGGCATGACAGGGAACAACACAGGCTGATTTGGCTAATCATGGAGTGGATGGATGCTGGGTAAAAATCTGACTGGATGGCTGAGCCCAGAGTGTGGAATTAAATCCAGTTGGCAGCTGGTCACAAGTGGTGTTCCCCAGCGGCGAGTGTTTTGGGCCAGTCCTGTTTAACATCTTTGATCTGGATGAGGGGATCGAGTGCACCCTCATCCAACTTGCAGGTGACACCAGCTTGGGTGTGTGTGTTTATCTACCAGAGGGTAGGAAGACTGCAGAGGGATACAGACAGGCTGGATTGATGGACCAAGGCCAATTGTATGAGATTCAATAAGTGCCGAGTCCTGCCCTTGGATCACAATAACCCAATGCAGTGGGACAGGCCGAGGGAAGAGTGGCCAGAGAGCTGATCAGGGAAAATGACCTGGGAGTGCTGTTTGACAGCAGCTGAACATGAGCCAGTGTGTGCCCAGGTGACCTTGGCCAGATGCCATCCTGGCCTGGATCAGCAATAGTGTGGCCAGCAGGAACAGGGCAGTGATTGCCCTCCTGTTCTCAGTGCTGCTGAGGCCACACCTCAAATCCTGTGTTCAGTCCTGGGCCCCTCACTGCAAGAAGGACATTGAGGTGCTGGAGTGTGTCCAGAGAAGGGAAATGGAGCTGGTGAAGCATCTGGAGCACAAGTCTGATGAGAACTGGCTCAGAGTGCTGGGGTTGTTTGGCTTGGAGAAAAGGAGGCTCAGGGGAGACCTTACTGCTCTCCACAACTACCCAAAAGGAGGGTGTAGCAAAGCAGGGCTTGGTCTCTTTTCCCCGGCAACAAGTGACAGGGTGAGAGAAAATGGCCTCAAGTTGCGTCAAGAGGAGGTTTAGATCAGATATCAGGAAAAATGTCTTCACTAAAGGGGTGGTCAGGCACTTGAACGAGCTACCCAGGGAAATAGTGGAGTCACTATCCCTGGAAGTGTTCAAAAAATGAGCAGACATGGCACTTGGGGTTATGGTTTAGTGGTCACCATGGCAGTGATGGGTTAATGCCTGGACTCAGTGATCTTAGATGTCATTTCCAGCCTAAACTATTCTAATTCTAGGATTTATCCTTCTACTGTAACTGCAGTAACAGCTAAGCTGGAGAAGATGAGGTACAGCAGGGGAATAATAACATGCATAAAGGGGCATAAAGGGGTGGCAACAGGTCAGAAAAGGGGAAGTCTTTGGCTGGCATGAAGCTGTTGGTTGGATTAGTCACTATCAGCCTTAAGAATCATTACAGGCACTTTCTACTAAGTCAAAAATATTACAAACAAGCTGAAGAAGATGGGTGATGACTTAAATTTGAGGAACATCAGTACAGGGAGGCTCAGGTTAGAAAGAAAAAACTGGCTCAGCTTGAAGTCTGCCACCATGGAAGAGGTGAGAGTCAAGAGGAAAAAGCTTGAGATAATTCACTCAGAGACTGAAAACAAAAGGCTCACTGTATTCTGAAACAACTGGTGTAAAGAAGAACCTGGAGGTATGAGTTCATCACAGGTGACTGTGAATCAGAAGTGTGATGCAACCATGAAGGGAAACATAATCTTAACATGTGTAGGATGACCTGTTTCCAGCCAAAGCAGGGGAGCATTACTGCTAGCATATGAGACACTAATTGATGTGTCTTTCATTTCAAATGCTGTGCAGTATTCAAAAACTACTCTTGGTAGTGTAGTCAAAAGAAAACAAACTGGATTTGGGGCAGATAAAGAGAAAAGGTGTAAGGATGGTCAAGGGGTGCAGAAACACCCTATAACAACACAAGGACAAATTTTGTTTCTTAAGTCAACCATACAAAAACTAGGGAGGTGAAACAGCTACATGCTGTACCATCACTTGGGGGAAGATGCCACAGCATCATTGAAGGACAGAACTACTTAAGTGAAGGACAGTGGTACAAAAGCAGAGGGATATAAGTGTGCTAAAAATGCCAATACAATGGGAGGTTAGAAGAAAATTCCTAGCTATAAGATCAGGCAAGTTCTGGACTGCTGTACAGTGGGATTAGCTGGGGCTAAACATCCTCATGACTTTTAATGTGCAGTTAATGAAAAGGGTTTTGCGATGTGATACCTGCTACAGAGACGAAGCGTAAGTGTCTCCCAAGTTGCTGTTAACGGCATGGCTATAACATGAGCATCAGCATCTGGTAATGCTCTTATTCTTCTTAACGATTTAATATCTTAAATTTATATCATACTTTTCAACCCAAAGGATCCAAAGCACTTAAAAAATTGCAATTGATGTGCAGTCTGTGAAGAGAGGGCTTAATTCACTGCAGAAACAGAGCTGCAGCACAGGTGAGAGGCAGCAGCTGTTTAAAGCGTGGTTATGCTCAAACTATAAAAAAGTGTTTACATTTTATAATAGGAAGACCAAAGTGGTCTTTTGGGGGAGAAAGTATTTTCACTAGAAAAATGTAAGTACTCTGTATTTCCTATTTTCTTCTCCAGGCAGGAGCTCTGCTGTTGATGTCATGGAGGGACCAAGGTGCAGGAATCCTAGTGGAATGAAGGCAAAAATATTTCTCCTGTTCATGCTTATACTACCCATGAAAATAAATTTCCAATGTGTAATGTTGCGAAGTCATCACTACCTTTTCATTTTAAAGAGTTTCCTGCCTTCCTCTGGGGATATTATCTCGGGAGATTCATTAGGACTTGTTCAAACTAATCCCTCTAAATCAAGGTGGATACTGAAATATGCTTGTGCAGGATCCATCAATGGGTGGGACAAGTTCAGGCTACCTTCCCTACAATGCATGAAAACCCCGAAAAATCAGAACGGACCTTGGCAGGCTACATACAAAGGCAATCAGCTGTCAAACTCAAACCTTCAAAAATCATGATACTGGCTTATGAGTAGAATGATGCTATGTTCCTTCTACCTTGACTTTGGGATTGTTTTGATTTGCCTGTTTTAATAAAAACTGAGAAATCTTTTTTTTTTTTTCCACCACTGAAGGCATGACATATAATCACACAATGTAAAATACAGCCATGACTTTTAAGGACTGTCCTGTGGCTATCTTTCACCAAAAGTGACTGCAAAGGAATGTGTGAGCTTATAAGGGCACCAATGTAGGAGTTAAAACTTCACATCATCGGGTTCTGTTTGGCTTTTGAAAACAATCAGGGGAGTACACTGGTCATCCCATTACCACATACAAGTGAAAAGAGACATATCAAAGTCAGTCTTCCATAAAAAGAAATCCCAGTGCAACTGTGATTCTTTACAGCTATAAAGCAGGAGTAACATATGGAAATTGACGAGAGAAGAATATTGTTACTGGTAACACCTGACCAACGGGTTATTAGTTATCACAGGCTCAAGAAGGTCTGTTGCTCTAGAAGCTGCAAAATGAGCTCTTCTTGAAGGATTTTCAGTAAAAACTCAGCATACTTAAATGTTCAGAGCAATCTGAAATCCAGGTAAGGAGAAATCAATGTCGTGTCAAGCTTGGAAATAACTTTAAAAATAAGCCAAATTAGGAAATTCCCTTTTCATTATAAGGAATGAAAGTTTCTCTACAGAAGAGCTGAATTAGTCATAGAGGTATCTCTTCCATGGCTTCTTTCTTTTTTTTCCCCGTTTCTTCTACATTCCATAGTTACAAATGGAGAAGTCATCTACAGGTCACACCACTGCCTCTGGTGCTACTTAAACATTTACTAAAAATGTATCTTCACACCAGCAACACGCACAACCCATGCAGGTTGGATTTGCATGAGCAGCTGTTATCTGAGCCCTCAGCTGCCACCCCAGCCTCTCATCCAGCTCCTCCTCCTGGCTCCCGCGTTCCCGAGGCTTCCCAGTGGTGTTCCAGCAGCCCTGGAGCTTGTGTGTACACCTGCACCTCCTTTTTCTCTTCATCTCAGGACAGTGCTGAGAAGCTGTATCCTGTGACTTTGTGTGTTGGAGAGGTCTCTCTTGCCCCCAGCCCCTTTCTGTGTGAGTCTGAATGGAATGGAGGAAGAATGGGACCTGGAGGCTCCATTCCTGGCTCCTGGGTGTCTCTCCTGGGTGTTATTGCACCATCATGTCTCAGCTACTGTCAAAAGAAAACTGTGGACAGTTTAGAAAGCTCTAGTCCTACTGTATTTTATAGCTGGGACTCCAAACAAGCAGGTTTTTTCAGCTTTGCCATGTGGATGTGTTCTGCCATTCTGGTGAAAGTTCACCCCAGCCTGGTCAACTCATGTGCCTTTGAAAAAACAAAAATGTGGCAGTTTGCACGTGCCCAGTACAGATCTGCTGAGGATGGATAGCTTAAATTTCTGGGCAGTCCAACATCCCTGAAACATCTCACATGCTCTGGGTGTTTGCTAGACAAAGGAAGCAGGTACTCCCTGAAAAACTAAGATCTTGTAATGCTTGCATTACCAAGCTTCAAGATATTTGACTTTGTACCTTAAAAAGGTTCCTTTAACTCATGTATGGTTTCTGGTTTTTAAATGTTTTTCTGGTGTATTTTCTAGTGTATTTTTGTTTCTCTGTGTATACAGACAGATAGACAGACAGGCAGTTTCTGTTTTGCAAAGCAGGAGATTCCTGCATGCTCTGCTTGCATTAAAAAGAAACTGTATTCAAGAATGAACTGGCAGACAACTCTGTTTGTTGGTTCATAATATTGTAAGGGGAAGACAGGAAATCAGTGATTTTGCCTAAGGGAACAACTTAAGTATAAAAAGAAGAGAGGGGAAAACCAGACTAAAAACCTTTACAAAACCTTAATTTTGAACTAGAAACAGAAAAGTAATCCCAAGCCATCAATTACTGTGAATACTATTTAGAACACATTTTAAAAATTAAAACTGAAATGCCTTGGACCTAATTTTAAACAGGTTTTGCATGGTGTAACACCATTGATGTCAGCAGAATAATTTCCAAGTTATAAATTTGTTAACATAAGGTTAGTGCAAGGTTGCAGCACAGTGGATGAGAGTCGCTTTGAAAGTGCTGTACGAGAGGGAAGGCTGCATGCTAATGTTGAATAACCTGCTAGGAGATTGTTTGCTTTCTGCCTACACAGCCAAGCTACACATTAATTAATGCTACCACAGAGACTGTCATCTCCTAAGGCATAGAGCAAAACAGTAATATTCTAACATTAATAATAATTAATAGTCTCTCTTATGAATATTGTTCAAATAAAAGGATGTTGTATTTTAATACACATTTACCAAGACCATGTAAAACACAAAGTGCCTGTTTTATTTGCTGTTCTTCTGCCAAACAGAGGTAATGATTACTAAGTAACTTTGAGCTGATGAACAAAGATAGGGGGTTACATCTTTAGAAAGCAATAGCAGCCTCCTCAGAAATTTAATTTGGCTGTGGTTCAAAAAGCCAATGTAAACAGCCTAGACAACCATATTAAACACAGGTTATTCACACTTTCAGCCCACAAGAGTCGATGAAACAGTGTTCAACAGTCTGTTTCTGCCTCCTCACATACGCAGGCAAACATGCAGTGCCAACTGTTAAACACATAGCACAAGCCTTGGTTGAGGCAGGGTCAGGGAGCATCTCTGAACCACAGACATCAACCAGGCATGTATTTTACAGGCTCCCTAACTCCTTCAGGACTTTGGGTAGCTGCAGAAATACTTCCAGCTCTTGCAGATTCCTGCACTGAACCAATGAAACAGCATCCAAAATACAACCTCAGCACCATACTGAACACTCCAGAGTCGAGCTGGACCGTGATTCAGCTCCAGAGCTGTGAGGTGATGGCTGGGATGGGACAAATACTAGGTCACAGAAACCAAATTAAGAATGGAAAGTGGAACAGAGACTCAAAGCTCGGTTGTTACATATGTAAACTAGGGCTGCATTTATTACTTGGGAATGAGGAAGAAGGTGGAAAGAGTGTATCCATTGGTTCAGCAACAAGCAGAATTACGGAAAAACATATTGAACTTGTAGGGTAAAACAGGCACGGGAGCATGGAGCAGAGTAGGCTGGAGAGCTCACAGAAATAGTTCAGGAATTAAAAACACAAAGCTAAGGAATCACAGGCTTATGCAAAGTGAGAGGGCAAAGCAAAAGAACAAATACTTCACGCTGATACCATCGGAGTAAACAGCAAACCCTGGAAGAGTTGCATGGCAAGATAAACTGAAGAAAAGCCAGGCTTTTATGAAATTTTATATAATAGTTTTTGAATGGTGACAATGACATTTAAAAGAAAAGATAGTTGTATTTACAACTGTGCATGCAAATGTAGTGCATTGAGAAAAGCAACGGACTTTTACAAAGATGTCCTTTAAACAAAGGACATCTTAAGAAACAAAACTAGTCCATCTGACATACCAATAATGTCACAGAGTTCAAAAGGCTGGAATACGATAAAATGAAAAGACGTTGCCTGAAAAAATACTTCAGAGAAATATAGAGGATTCAAAAACGTAGGAAAAATAATTAATAAATAAAGGAAGAACTAGGAAAAAAAACCCCTGGTCTCACAGATTTGAAAAGACAATAGTGTTCTTGGATCAAGAGTACTACAACGCCCAGTGTACGCCAGTTACCGTAACGCCCAGTTAGATTCTCAGGAATGAAAAATAAAGGGAGATGCAAGTACTAGTGGAAAAAAATATCACGAAGAATTGCAAAGGTTCAGAGAGGAACAAAGTTCCAAATCTGATAGACGTTAGAAAGCAGTGGCAAAATTTCATTTCCACCCACTGCTACCACAAACAGTAATTGAAGTAAACAAACAAACAACCCCTTGTTCAATTATTCAGGCCAGTTAATTTAGAGTTGTTTGTTTGCGGCAGGAGACCGAGATCTTTTGTTGATATAACTGAAATCATGCCAGTTAAAAGTTAAATCCTGCCTGCTAGACATAACTTGGGGTTTGGAGAATCATGTTACAAGTCTCAGGAAAACAACCAGCCCAAACAGCCCTCAAGGATGCCACGGCTGGTGAGGAAAACTCTTATCTTCTGCTGCACTTTCTTTCTGAATTCATGCTGCAGTCCTCATTTCAAGAACACCACAATCCAAATCTTTCTGAAGCCTCAAGATCTCATGTCCTTCGTAGTACAGGGACTGTAGCTTCCTGCAGCATTTTGATGTGTAAATAACATTTATTTTTTCATTTCCTCCATTGTATTTTAGCGTGGCCGTAAATTACCATCCTGACTTACTTTCTCTCTTCCTCATCTCTTCTTTAGGTAACTGTACACTGCATATGCTGCACACTGGCTAAAACTAAACATAATGTCAGAATTATATTCAATACTATCTTTGATTGAAGCACCATGCCCTGCCTTATCAAAGACATCAAGTTCCTACTTCGTAGTTTCCCATTTCTAGTTACAGCCTTCTGATGCATATCTCCTTTTTGCACCGAGGTACGATTCGGAGAATACACCTCAGTTTTCTTGCAAGTTGCTAAAAATAGCAAAGAGTCTGTCTAGAAGAGACACCTCATTCTGGCGAAATTTCCCTGAAGACAAAAGAACAACTCCCATGTTTTCACGATGGACTTGTTAGTGGGCGTGGTTGACCATTTCCCCATTCCATCTTTATGCCAGTGTAATTAAGTCAATGGGCCTTACATCGAGACAAAACTGAAGAGCATAATACAAAGATGAGTCAGAATCCATATGCTACAAAATGTAAGAGGACCGTTTCATAGCAGGGTGATGAGAATTTGGAACTTGCTTATCAGAAACCACGTGCTTCAAAGCGATTCCTGATCATTTTGGAATTGCCATTACAAAACCAGCATAAGTTTGTTTTTGGAACTTGCTTATCAGAAAACATGTGCTTCAAAGTGATTCCTGATCATTTTGGAATTGACATTACAAAATCAGCATAGGTTTGTTCTATTGTTAGTCAGATCACAACTGGGGAGGAAACATGCCAGTGCAAACCTCCTGAAAGATACTTCATATTTACTCTTGAACAATGATCTGGTCTTCAAGAGGGGAAAAAAAAATTACAAGATTAACAATGGACTACATTGTTCTTTGATGTTGCAGCATGGACAAATCGCAGGTGTATTACGTAAATACCTGTCAAACTGACAATTAATATCAATTAGGCTTTAATCTGACATATTACATTGGGTGCAGCAAATGCAAAATCTGTTCAAAGTAGATCGTAGATATGTACCCTTCAATTAGACATGAGGGAGGAGGAAATTCTACTCTCTGGGAAAGCACAGAATTTAACTCCTGAATTGCTAGAGATCAGTGTGGATGAAATTCATCCTTGTGAAGGTGGGCAGTCCAAAACTTTTTTGAGCCCTTTCAATTTCAAAAGTGTAAGTGGCATTTAAGTGAGAAGGAGCTATTCCTCCTCTCTCTGTACACACACAGTCTCGAGTGTGCAGTGTTTAGCACATTCTTTCTTTGACACAAAAAAAGGCCAGAGTAGAGGAAATAAGAGAGGCATCTCTCTGGATAAGACCTCCTGAAGCAATCACTTTGGAGCTGGGAAGTAAGAGAGTATTCACAAAGCTACACAGGAGATGGAAAAGGCACTTTCATGGTGTGTCTCAGAGTTGGAAACTGGACTAGAAGAACACACATCTCTTCATTTACACAGGTAGGACCTATTAATACAACTTCCTCAGATCTGGTATGTATGTGTGAACAGCTCCCTGTGTTCAATGTACCTCTGGGAATTTTTTAGGCTTTACAACATCAGACAGATCCCTAAATCACTACAGTCAAAATGGTGATATGATAATTTCTCCTCAAAGTGAGAAACTGCAAATACATCACCAAAACTGAACCAAAAGTTCATGGTACAACGAATTGTCCTGGGGTTAATGAGACAGAGAAGCAAAACACTCAGTAGACAGATTCTCAGCAAGATTCTCAAGCAAGCCACAACTGCTGTTATGACTAAATATGTCCAAACCTCAAAAGAAAGCAGACATGACTACAATATTTTGTGGCATATGAAGGATACATAAATGAGGCCAAAAGCATAATATTTGTCCGCCTTCTAGAGAAAGCCTCTAACCTGTTTCATAGCTTCCTTTGTATACTGTGAACCTGCTTCCCCATTTTAAATTAATCTTTTCATTTTATTTATAATCTCATGTATTGCCTCCAAAAGAGGATGCTGACTAAATTTTTATATAATTTTTCATAGCACTATTTTTAATGCTGTGAAAAGTTCTTCTTACCCATGGATTTTTCAGAGAGCTGGCTGAAAGAAAATACACAGCTTCTCATTAGTCCTAAAATATGCAGATAGAACCTTGTCTCTTGCCAGCCATTAACGTAAGCTAAAATTTTCATTCATCTGACATCCCACTAGCCATGCCTCAAATTCATATGAAGTTTAGAAATGCAAACCTTCAGCAGGATGCCTTTAAATCAGCAGGTATGCTCTGTAACAGAGATTTGCAAAAGAATTACACTTTTAAATAACTCTACTCTCATTTAATAAACATTAAATATAATCTCAATACTTTTAATCAGGGCTGAATGAATGAATATTATTGAAAATACCCCCTTTCATTTGATAATATAAACACCTACTCTTCCATCCAGTGATTTCGTACCCCGAGACGATGCTACACATGGCTTTCTGAACTCAAGGATGGGAATGACTTTCTACCTCTCAGCTCAGAAGGAGTGAAAGGGAAAATACCGGGGAAATATATAATAGTTTTATTTTCAATTTAGAAGAAGAAGGCAAAAAATAAATGTGTATCCTGGTGATTAACTTACAGTATTTAATAAATGAAAACTTGATTGGAAAAAAATGGAGTAAAATAAGAACTTTACACTTGAACAGGAAAGCCACTGCTATATAAGAATATGGAACTCATATTTTCAGTTCTCTGTTTCTACAACAGATGCTAAATTCCGCTCTTTTTTTTTTTGTGCAATGAAGTATTGTTGACTTTGGTGACTTTCTTAGGTGAAGGAAAGAAAGGAGAATTCAACAAGTCCCATGATTGTCTCTGGAGATGCTCAGCTCATGTCATGCATGGGTAAAATAGTCTCTGTTGGAACAATGATTATCTATGTTAAAAATGTTATCTTGTGAATTCTTGTTCCACTGCTTTAGGTACGTAGAGGCTTTCATTCACCTTTACAATAAGCCTTTGACTGCTATCATACAGCAAGAGGTTTTTTTGACAAAACATTCAGGAACAAGAAAATGCCTCTTCCTTCTCCAACTTGGCATTCCTAACTTTCTTGCTGACTTTCAGTATGGTAGAAAACCTACTGAGATATTATTTTTCCTTCATTTCAGGATGTGGACCTCTGGAATATCCACAGCTGCAAATGGAGCATGCCTGTGCCCCTTGAACTTTTG
Organism: Ifrita kowaldi; assembly: GCA_013398055.1. Classification (NCBI taxonomy): domain Eukaryota; kingdom Metazoa; phylum Chordata; class Aves; order Passeriformes; family Cinclosomatidae; genus Ifrita; species Ifrita kowaldi. Next base: position 615,997 of record VZRS01013383.1, on the reverse strand, counting down.
AACAGCACCGGAGTAATTCCTGGTATCACAGAATCACAGAATCACCAGGTTGGAAGAGATCTCCAAGATCACCGAGTCCAACCCATGCCCTAACACCACCTCAACTAAACCATGGCACTGAAGTGCCACATCCAGTCTTTTTTTAAACACGTCCAGGGGTGGTGACTCCACCACCTCCCCGGGCAGATGATTCCAGTACTTTATCACTCTTTCAGTAAAAAACTTTTTCCTAACCTTCTGGAGGCATTTCTCCTGCAGCCTCTGGATAGCAGTGGGAGAAGCTTTTCATTTCACTTTGTATTTTCACAAAGCATTTCAAGCTGCTGTCCTGACACGTCTGAGTGAAGCAGGAGGAGGCCTCTTGCCAGACAGCTACCCCATGGTATGCAGCCGCCTGCCGCTCCCTGCTCCGAGGCCGCAATTACACAGTCGGGTGGCGACTGCTGCCAGTGGTGTGCATGACTCCCAGAGCACAGAGACCAGCGTGAGGGCAAGCAAGGAGAACCAGGCCATCGCTGAGCTCTGTCGTAAATTCATGTGAATAAGGAAAAGGAGGGAAAAAAGAAAACAAGAAGAAAAAAGAAAAAAAGGAAGAAAGGGAAAAAAGAAGAAAGAGAAAAGAAAGAAGGACTTCAATAAGAATCCGCATGTCTTAAGATTCTTTTTAAAATAAAAATCCCATTCAAATAAACAGTGAGCCACCTAACCAGCCAGTCTCAGGGTCTCAGAGCTCGTCATCAGCTGAGGCTAATTAGCTGAAACTAATCACCATATTTCAAGTATGAGTAGTAGCAACCATGTCTGTATGATTCCTGCAATCCTTATTTTCTCAAAACCAGCATTATTTCTCTTTCTGTCCTCTCTCAGTATTATTTTCCAGTATAATGTCTGCTGTCACTGATCAAAGATACAGTAAAAAATAAGCTAACTCACTTATACTTTATGACCTTTGGATGTTAAATGAAGAGAAGTTACATGACACTACACTATGAAAGCAGGATGACAGAAAGAAAACTCAGAGTTTTGCTACATTTGTTAGAGCAATGTACAGCATCATCTGTTATTACTATGTAGCTCCACGGCCAAAAAGTAACCTGAGGAGGGTTCATACCACATCCTTCACATGAAATACGAGCACAAGTCTAGGTAATATCTACCCTTCCACTTCATGAAGAGCAGAAATTCTGGGATTCATAAAGGCTCTTGAGCTTTGCTAGTGAGCTGAGAGAACAAAGCAAACGGCATTCCCAGGAAAAACCCACAACACAGGACAGGCAGTCTGGCCTGCTGCTTTTCCTACTAGCAAGAGGAAACAGAGCCATGGCAGAGCCACAACTGTGGTTTAGGTATGCCACACAACAGCCCTTGACAGTGACCCAGAAAGAGCAGCATGCAGGCCTGTCACAAGAAGGAAGAGGGGATTTAATAAGTTTGGGGAGGAGAGGAAAGGGATTCTTGAGGGCAGAACACATCAGGGCCCACCTATCATCAATCTAGCAAAATTACAGCCAGATCCTTGGATCAGCTCTGTGATACTCAGGGCCATTGGCCACTGTTACATTATTAGTATGTGACAATACAATGCAAGGTCATGAACAACATAGTGCACCTGAGCGGCCTCGCCTTAATGTAAGTTATTGCTTTTATCTGACTTTTTTTGGCCATGGTGCTCATATTTCAAGTCCATCACCCACTGTGTCAAGTATGAACTCCATTTTAAAACAGTTCATCAAAAAAGTCAACAGTCCAGTGCAGATACTCTTTTATGTATCTTTCCACAAACTATGACATATATGTCAGCTGGGCTACTTTGCAGATCTCTGCTATTTGACTTATTTTAATCCTTGCTCCACAAGGTACTCATAACTTCATAGTTGGTTTTCCCAGTTTAGCGAGGGAAAACTGCAAGAGCTCCTCTTCCGTGTTTTGAACAAGGGATGTTTCTGTCTGACCTGGGGTTCCCCAAGAGCAGTCAGCTGCTTCTGCAGAGATCTGCTGCACCTAACGGCAAGGTGGTCACCTCATTGGACACAAAGCTGTATTTTCCTTTGAGGTGTCTTTTCTTTCAAAGAACTCAGAGGATGAATTGCAACAGTCTTAGCACCCAGTGCCAAGACTACTGATTTTCTTAGAGCTGACATAAACTAACCAAACTATTATATAATTTTTGACTGTACAGGTCTAAAGACATGACCCAAACTGATGGATTTAAAGTAGTTCATGGATAGCCATCAACTAAGGTGAGCAGTGAATATGAATAATGGATCCTAAGCCCCATCAGTAGCTGAGCTGAAATACATTCGCCTGAACCACTTTTGCATTCTAGAAAGGAATTGCAAAGGAAACATTGTTAAGGTTGCTATAATTAAGTTCCCTTTTAACATATTTAAAATATACTAGGCAGGCAATCTTGGGTTACTTAACTGGTACCACCAGTTCAGACTATCACCTATTCTGTGGTTTTGCATGCATATCCCACATCCCCCCAAAGCTTTTAACCCATTACTAGTTATTATTTTGGAGGAATGTGATACATAAATTTAAACATGTCAGACACAGCGTTCAACACTTCTAATGATCTATTACCCTCATATTATTGAAGTCCCTGAGGAAGTTTGGCAGATGTCATTCAATCATCAAGCTATCATTACTATGTTTTAGCTTTAATCTAAAGTGCCTAAGAGCTTTGCGCTTCTTAATTCATTTTCTATCTCTCTTAAGGAAAAAAAAAAGGTGGGGAGAATGGGTGGAAATAGTTCACCTTAAGTGGCCTAGAGTTTGTCATATTTGGAGAACACATTTTCATTTTCCAAACTAGATCACTTTTTCTTGTTTTAGTTATAAATCTATTTCCTCTAAAATTCTAGTGATATCTCAGTAATTTAGTTAGTATTCATCTAGAATATGTTACAACAAAAAAAAAAATACTATGGTAACCCAAACAACTTCAAAAAGCAGGAGTTGTTGATCCAAATCTTCCCAATATACGAAAAGAAGTGCAAAGGTAACAGTTTGTGCACAAATGTGTTATTATTTATGACTCCGTCTTGCCGTACTGCCTATTTATCTCATTTTCTGATGACCTCTCCCAGGAAATTCAGAGGCATAAAATTATTAAGTAACAGTACAGCTTTATGAATACCTCACTGTTTGGGCACTTTGCTGCCTCTGTTGAAGACAAGATTGAGACTGTTTGTTGTAAGCAGTAATACCTCAAGGAGTGATTCAGGACGTCTGTTTCCCAGAGTTCTAAATTAATCTGGGCCACCGCGGATGTGTATGAGCCCAGTTGCAATTCTGTGGGCTGGAACCCATCCAATCCACAATGAAGCTCCATTTCAAGACAGGTAAATGCCTAAACACAGAGACCCTTATGCCCTATGCCTTACACACACTGTGGGCAAAAGCTGCCCAACTTGAAACCAGCATATAGCAGGTGCTGTGGCCACAAAAGATGGTAGCCAGATTTTGTGCAACAGCTGAACAGTTACAACACACATTAGAAGACATGGGAAAACTGGGTTCAGTTCCCTCTGTTTCCCAGTCAACCTTGTGGTGGGCAACATTTTTTTCATAACTAATGTATACTATTTTTTTTCTGCAATTTAGGCTTTTATTTTTTGTCCCATTCAATCAATACAGAGAATAGGCCACTTCCTTCCCCTTTGTAGCATCATTCTACCTATTGAAAGACTTATCACGCTTCCTCTCTGTACTGAACATATCACCAACCACACCTTTCTTTAAAACCTATGTTTTCTAAACTTCCAGTTGCTTTTGTTGCTTTTCCCTGAGTAAAAACCTACCCCCTTCTGCAATGTGGTGTGCAAAACCAGACACCATCCTGTGCCTTGCCAGCACTGAGTTAGAAGAAACACTTCGTGTTTTAGACACAATGTTCCTGCTCATCAGTTTCAGTAGGATACCTGCTTTGCCACAATACCCTGACACCACCGACAAGTTTTAGATGGCGATTCCCTTATGATCTCTCTAAACTACTTTGTGGAAAATGGCTTCATATCTCTTGTTTTTCATCCCATGTGGCAGATTTGGAATCTCCTCCTTAAGTGCAGTACTCCGCATGTGTTCCCACTGAGTCATACCTATTCATGTCAGACTATTTCTCCAACAGTCAAGATCACTTTGAACTCTGAGCCTTTCCTCCCACCTCACTATCAGGTGGCTTTCTGTCCTTGAACGTTAAGATAATCTCATCTAATGCTGTTCAGATTCAACAAATATGCCGCCTGTCCCATCACTCTGAGAATACTGGAGAGACTTTTGTAAAGCCCCATTTGAAACTTGTTTGTAGGTTGATACTTTACACAAAGGCAGAGTAATTGCTCAAATACTTCTTTGTATAGATCTATTTTAAGATAATACAACTTCTTCAGTAAATCCTCTTCCAACCTACACCCTACCCTCATCACAAATGAGTCAGGATACCAGTTAGTCAATAAAAAAACCCAGATTCTAGCCAAGAGACAGGATTTATTTTCTCTGGATGGAGAACATTCCTATGCAGGGTAGAAAGCTAAGTCAACAAAACAGTACAAAGGCCCAGCTCTTGCCCACAACTATCCTTTTTATGCAGACAATTGACACCAGGGTGTGATTCTTGGGAACGGCCTGCTGGATGTGGCTCCCAGCCAAGCCCAAGGAGGTACAGGCACCGTTCATGCACCCCATCTTCCAGAGCAGCACACCAACAGGCTTCACAGATCCTCTCTTGCCACCATCACTTCCTTTCAAACAACTATGTCTCTTTGCTCTCCTAACAGGTATAGTCTGCCTGCTGTACATGAGACACACTTCCAAGAAGATGAGAAAATGGAGCGTTGAGTGCGGAAGATCTCTTCCCATTCCCATTGCAGATAATGACAGGGTTCACCTGACAGAGAAGTTCAGAGGGCCCTGTAAAGCTAGCTTTCATTTTAAAATTGCAATTCAAATGGAAATAATAAGACTGGTTGTGTGTTAAAGACCAGCTTGGACTCTACCTGCAGCAATCAGAAAGGGTACATTGCAAAGGAAAAAGAGGAAAATCCAAGCACAAGCTGCTTTCTAGCAGCAAAATGTCACAAGGATCCTTGGGGTTTTACAGTTTCCAGTACACTTTATAATTGTTTAATTAATTGGAAAATAGAGGTAATGGAGACATGTTATTTGACTTGTTTAAAGTCATAGAAAAGAAATTAAAAGTGTGAGTTGGATTTTTTTTCCTTAGGTCGGTCAGTCTGAGGCAAGGTCTTTTAAGGTTGCTTCCGACATCCAGCCCCTTTCAAATTGGGGGGGGGAGGGCGGGGGGGTGTGTGTGTGTGTGTTTAAGTACTGAATTTCTATTTTTAAACCAATTAGAATGTATTGTAGAATTAGATTATTGGGAAATGAGGCCTATCTGGGGCCATAGAGAATTTATGCACACAGATTGTCATTTTACCCTTAAGGAAAATAATTTACATTTGATTACAACATCTCCCGTGTACCCCTTCATGTCGCCTTACCTTTGTCTGCTTCACACCACAGGTTCTTTAGGATGAAGACATTATTTATTTTTGCCTTGTATGGTGCCAAATATGTTGCTGGTACTTAAAATAAATAGCAGTAATACAGGTTCATTATCATGCAATTTAAGCCCTGGCAATCTATACTTGATCCAGGAAAGCCAGTTTTTTTTCCTGACACTATCTGTGCTATCTGGGGAGGGATTGTGCTAATACCTTCCATGTGTGTGAAAACAGCCCTTGCTAAGAAGGTTTTCATGCTGGCTCTGAATCTGATTTCACATACCCTGTTTCACACTGATGTAACTGTTTTCTTCAGTACAGTTGCACTTCATACAGAATCTTCTCACAGTAACCCTCCGTGAGCCAGAGGGGAGATATGAACCATTGTTTCTTGAGCCAATGTGAACAAAACTTATGTGACTTTATTTTTAATTTTTTTTTTTAATAATAGATGCTGCAGTTTTGTGATTACTTTCCAAACACCAGCTTCATATTTCCCCTGATGCCTGAAGAAATTTGCAATTTTCTATTCTTCTGTTTCCTACCCAGTGCATTAGCAATTTAGGCAAATTTTGCCTTTGTTGTAATTAATTTAAACAACTGGAAATGGGTCTGTGCTGTGTGGATTGTGCTGGAGCACAAACATGTTTGCAAGAAAACAGGCTTTACAGTGCTTTCTGTGCCCTGCAGCCACAGACTCCGGAGACAGGAAATCACAGCACTAACCTGATGATCAAGCTACAGACAGCAGCATCTATGTGCCACAGACTTTTGGTATTCTAAGTAAAAGGCAAAGGCAATGAAAACAGATTAAAACAAAAATCTGGCAAGCCAGAAGAAATTTGTCTCGTGCCTCTCCATCTATATGCACATGTACAGCCTCATACAGACAGAAGTAGCCCCTTCTGTCTATATAAACTAGTAGGATGGTAAAGATACAAATAGGTTTCCAACTTCTCACAGAAAAAAATAATGCATTCTGAAATGATTCATACTACCTTGTGGCGTGGCAACGTATTATTTAATAGCAGTATAAAGTGATACATGCTCTGAAGGGGCTACGCTCACAAGAGAAGCTTCTTTTGGAGCCAGTTGCCTGCATTACATCACTCGTGGCCACATGTGAATGTTATTTGTGTATGTACTCTGAAACAAAATAAGGGGGAATAGACAAAGAGAGATTCCTCCCACACCCTGCATGCCAGAATCTCGTTTCCTACCCTCAGCTGGTGCTCAAGAGTCTGACTCCAGCAATAACAGTCTCCCACTGAGATTAAAGCACTGGCAAACACAGCTTATCTTGGTTAATGTATACTTAAGTTTTGTGTGTATTATACATACATATATTTACATATATAGACGAACACACATATGTATATATTTGTCTCTCTCTCCCTCTACTGATACACATATTGTGTTTATACACATTTATAAATATGATATGTAGGACATCTTTTGCAGAGAGGAAGTAGTCCTCGGATGGAAAAACACTCATAGATGTGAGCCCAAGCAGAGATGATATTTGACTTCAGCAGCTGCCCCCTGCTCCTCTGCACCTCAACGGACACAACAACTCTCAGAGACCTCTGTCTTCTTTACCCCAGGAATGCTGGGCTCCACTCCTGCTGCAGAGCTGTGGCTCAGACCTGGCCAGTCACCAGGAGTGTTGTTCTTCCACCTCCTATGAACTGTATCAAAATTGTCATAAAGCCCAAAGGATCAGAGACCTATGACAACCAAAGCACCAGACCATGTTTTTGTGGAATCATTGGGGAAATGTGCCTGAAGTAAGCAGCACAGACCCTGAAGATGTTGCCTATTGACTAGTTTGTTCAGCATTTCTTGAGGCATTGCAACATTTACCAGATTTCCCCATGGGGACAGTCATATTGGTAAATGTGGTTCACTTGATGATCCTCTGTAAGTTTAAATTAGTCTGGGCAGACATACTTAGCAAGGGAAAAGACAAGAGAAAGTGATCCAAATTTTGTGGACCATAAACAAGCACTTTTGTGGACTGTGACCAGTAGGAGATTTACTGGGACATAAACAGTGCTTACTTACTCCAGGGTAAAACAACAATAATGTTTCTGAAATAAAGCATAAAACATCTTGGCTAGCAAATGATAGCTCATTCGGAGTGTAAAAACACAGGCATATATGCCTATACACATATAGTTGCCAGAAATTAAGGGTTTGTACTTCAGATTTATGTGACTTCCCTTCATTATCAGAGTAAATTAATTTACCCTGAAAAATAAATGGATCTGTACAATGCATGTATGCTGGTGCTTAGAAGGTACAAACAAACCTGAAGGAACCTTCACACACGGGAAATGCTAAAACTGCCAATAGTTACTATTGCATCATTTTGGGGAAAAAAAAAAAAGTAAGGACGGGATGTCCATAAATAAAAGCTGTTATTTTAAATCTACTGAGAAACTCAGGTATAAATATATACCAGTGAGTCAGAAAGTGAGAGGGAAATAGGTGGAGTTTGATCATGCCCTGTTTTAGGTGGATACAAATGAGACGGAAGAAGGGAATTAAAGCCTTTAAGTGCCTGAATTTCCAAGACCAGGATTCAGACCTGTAAAGTACTAAGCCAAAGAAACCATGCTAGCATATCTGCTGGAAGGAAACAGCAAACAGCAAACAGCAAAAGTACTTCTAAGCTAGGATCAGCAAAGGTGGAAAAGTTGTGAAGGACACACACCAAAAAGGAAATACAGTGAATAGGTACACATAAAAGCAAAAAGAGATTACGGCAAGCAATTGCTCTTCAACATCAACAAATGAAATCAAGTCTATGAAAAGCTGGGGTTCCTCTGACTTTACAATACCAAATGCAACTAGAATTCCTTGGGGGTAAATATCTGCACATGAAGTACTGCTATCAAAAATAGCAAAAATTTTTGGTAGGTGAAATACCTACATATACCATACATATTTACATGCATAATATGTCTTGGTAAGAAGCAGCCACATAGCCTGAGAACATTTAACATGAATAGCATCAGATGCACTGGTACAGAACAAGGAAAGGAAAGGAAAGGAGGGGGAACCTCAAGCTCAAGTCTACCAGGCTCTTCTTAGCAGATAGTCACTCTGCTCCCACCTTCTTCAGACGTTTCCCTAAACTCAGTCAGTAAGTGAAATATCATTTTACTCAAACAACCATTTCATCCTGGCAACAGTATGTGCACTTCAATGGATATGTCTTGGCTTAAGCACACCAAAGTCCACTGCTTAGAATGCATCTTTGGAAGGAAACCTATGTTTCCACAGTGGTCCTCACCATCCATGGAAGTTCCTGATTCCAAAAACCTTTTCAACATAATTTATATATCTAAGATCTCGTTTTCTGTGGTGGACTTAGTAGTATTAGGCTAATGGTTGGACTGGAGGATCTTAAAGGTCCTTTCCAACCTAAATGATTTTATGATTCTACTTACTTGGGGTATTCAGGAGAGACTTTCTGAGGGTGCAATCTGAGCAGCTCCTTAACTGATACGACTTTCTATGATAAGCACCAGCAGAGATGCCTTCCCCTCACCCACTGGCCACATTTGTTTTCTTCCACCTTGCCATAAAACAGATTTTCTCCATTAGTCTGCAAAGGTGAACAGCTATTGCAAAATTTTGCAACTCACAATTTTTCAGTGTGATCATGATACCACCTCAAAACGGGAAATGGTGATGGAAAAAGGGATCCTTTACCTGTAAGTCTCAGTTTTAGTCAACCTTGCTGCTTAGAAGCCCTACAACTTTTCCATCCTTTGGGATGTCCACAACCTATTTTGAGTTCAGCAAGGTTGCTCATGTACAGAAGGACTGTCAGGTTAGTTTATGAAGTCATGTCTTTACACAGTTTTTTCACAGGGTTTCTTTAAGGTTCTGGTTCTTCAAGTGATAAAGTGAAGCTGCTAAGGAAAGGCCACATTGCATTGAAAATCACAGCAAAGATGTGAAAGAGATGAATGACTTACATACACGGAAATGGAATGGCAAGCATGGCACTCAGAAGCAGATGTGCTTGGTTGCACCTTCAGAATGCTGGTGGTGTGTTAAACACAGCCAGCCCTCACAGTCAGAGCCCCCTGCTGCAGTCAGATCTGAATTTACCAGCACAATGCAGTTCAAGTAAAGCATAGCCCTAATTTTCATTCTTGAAATTTGTGCTGCCTCTTGAACAGCACTTCAGGCTGAAAATGAATTCTGTAAACTGGAAATCTGAGCCTATTAGCACATTTAAAGAAATAATTGGATTAAAGCAGCAGGGGACAGCAGGGATGGAAATTATCTATCCTTTAAATACATCTGAGTGACAAAAGTAAAATGTGTGAAAACCATTTCATGCTACTCCTTCAGTGCAGCCTCGCCATATGAAAGGCAACTTTCAATTTTACAATGGGCTTTGAGCCACCAGAGATATGATAGAAGGGAGTGGGAGGGAGAAATGAAGCTTAGCTAACTAATGAGTTGGGACTATCCGCTGTTTTTGGCTGAAGAGCTGTTGCTCAGTTAAATATAGCAGCTATTCTCCTGGCAGTGCAGAGATGAACACCTCATGAAATGAATTAGTGACATTCCTCTGGTTTGATTTCTCATGATCTGTAAAATTTTAAAACTGATCCTAATTCCCAGATCTTAGTTTCTGTGCCAGATTCACCAGACAGGAAAATATTAATCTGCTGGGATTTTTCAAGGAATTTTCTACATCTAAAAATGCTGAGAACATGTTCCTCCAAAATCAAGTAACAGCTATGCTGCTCTCCTCCTTGCTTTCAAAATTACTTTCAACTTCTGCAAGACTACAATGCCTGTACCACTCAGAATCCAGTGGCTTTTGAAGGACAGAAGAGGAGGTAAAGCTATTCCACTTTTTCCCATTAACCCAGTTCTTCTTGGTGCTCAATCCAGCATTGGAAAAACATTGCCTTCACAGAATAGGAGCACTGCAATTTCGTAAAGATTCCATCTGAGTCCTGCCTGGGACTTTGTGTCACTGCTTTGACTGCCACGTCCCTGGGCCTGCTTTGCACCACGGAGAAATTAAAACATGCAGTGGGAGAGTGCAGCTCAGCACGTGTCTCTGCAGGCCAGGACTTCAAGACAAGTACTCACAGGACATGAGGTACAAGGTGGAGGCAACAGAACATACTGAATAACAGGGGGACAGACTGAGCTCTCACTTCTGAGCTCAGAATCCGTATCAGAAAAGTATGAAAAGCAAATGCCTGTGACTGTAGCTGTGGCAATCTCCCTTATCCCATGGCTACTTTGGATCCCAAATACACTAGTTTGATTTTCCTACATCATATAAAAAGAGAAAAAAATATAAATCGTGATAAATGTGGAAGAAATTGATGTCTGAATTGCAAGGTCAGAACATCCAATACAACCAAGTGACATTTGTGGAACTGGGAGGAGGCATAAAGTGTTTAATGACAAGGTTCACAAAGCTTGCTCAGTCTGTGGATATTTTCCAGGAAGAGAAGGTCTGAATGGGCTGTGTCAACAAAGCTGTCCCAAATCCTTATGCCTGCCTTTAAAACTGCATTGAAAAACAAGTCAAAGAAGGTACAGCTATTAATATCCATTAAAGATCTCCAGATCTCTTCAAACCATGATTGTACCTTGCTTATTTATACATAAGGTGATACTTAAATGCTGATGTCCATAAAATGTTGAGAATTTATGCAGAGTGGTAGCCAAGCTGGCTTTTGAGTTAAATATGCCCATCTGAAAATAATACACAGAACTAGCTGAAGGTTAATACTGATAACAACAGTTTGCCTCCTCAAGGCAGACATGATGTTATAAATGTAAAATTTCCAAGTTTTGTGGGGCGTGGGGGATTCCTTAAAACTGACGCATCCCTTCCCTTGGGCATTGTCAAATCTCAAACTGAACTGGGAAGCTAACACTTCTCTTCCTACACTAGACAGACTCAAAAGAGAGAAGACTCTGCTGGAAACATCTATGTTAAGCTCTGCCAAGAAAGCGTGTTTTCTCAACAAGAAGTGACTCTCTCTATTTGCTTTGTCTCAGACATGTAAACAAATTATTAACTCAACTATTTCACATTTTGGACATGGCATTAATCACAACTTCGATAATGAAATTCCCTCCCACTTTGGAGCTTATAGCTTGAGGAGCCCCATGAAAAGCATAATAAAATACTCGAGAGCCCATTGAGGGAATTCAGCACAACAAATACCTGGAGGAAAGATTAGAATCTATTTCCTTTCCACAGAGTCAACAAGACTAAAGACTGCCCACTTGATTGAGTCCCTTTCCTCAGGGCGAGTCAGAAATGCAAGTCAAAGTTACTTTCTTGACAGAAAACACAGGAAGAAAGGAAAAAAAAGGCAGAAAAAGCCTGAATTTGCCGTCTGGATGGGTCACGCCTGGTGGCAGATGTGGCAGATGTGGCAGACTGGTGGTATACGGCATTTCTTGCTGTCTGGCTTTGCATGTGTTCAGCCTAAGTGCCCGGAGCCTGGACCTTTTTCTCAGCAAGCCAAATTACCCTTAACCACATAACCGCACCGCCCCATCTGTGACCTCTCCTCCTGGATCTGGAAGGACCCACCCTCTCCGTGAAAGACAGTTAATTGCATCTCCATGATAATTTAGCCCAAAGACTGCTAGTAAGTCGAGGGTATCAATTGTGTTGAAGTATGACTTCTGCTTTTTGTGTTCCAGATTACTATCCACCAAGGATTTCCTAAAGCTGTTGGACTCTAGCCCACATATGCAAAGACAATCTGAAGTGTTAAATGAGATGCTGAGTTGTAGCCCTTGTTATGGCCAATGCAGATTATTTCCACTGAGGAAACCACCTCCTTTCTTAATTGCAGGGAGGTGTTTCACTTGCTCATTTTACAGCCAGAGTTTGCATCGCACATGGAGATAGCTGTGAAGTGTAAAGTGAGAATTAAAAAGTTTCCAAGATTGCAAAGAGCACAGTAACTTAATAAGGACTTGTTTAGGAAGCCAAGCATAATGTGTGTTATATCACACCAATCCTAGATCAAGAGCTTAGGACTGAAAACACAGAGAGAATTTAAAGTCACAAAAAGCTTCTGAAGCTCAAAATCTTGCTGAAACAACAATTACTGTTTTGTTTTTCCAAAGAAAAACCTTCATTTTGAAACTTTTATTTTGGAGAACTATTATCCCTTTCACCTCAAAATGCAAATAACTTAGACACTAAAAATCTTCGGTTTAATCTGAAAGTGGTCAATGGTGCTTCTGCTTGTCTGCACAGATGTCACATCTCTGCAGCCTATGGTCAGAACTGTCACTGAATACATGCAAAATTTTGTACTTGTACTATTTTGTGTCAGCTAAGTAAAACTTGTTATTCTCAGCTCATAGAACCCCCAAATAAAAGATCAGCATTTTATCTGAAGGGAGCTGAATATGGAAATCAACAGAAAACACCACTTAGTTGCCACCTCAGCCACTATTGAAGACAATTATGCTTTGGCAAGGTTACTTGCAGTAAATACACTGCTTTTCTTTATCATGTCAACAATGCCTGTCAGTCAGTGTTAGCTGATTTGGAAAATTGAGGTCACTTCTGAGATGCTTATATTAAGAACCTTTGAATTGGGTATGACTGGCGAAATAAAATACTTGTTTTCCAAAGGATGAACATTTACAGCTGAAGTAAGCCTTCCCTCAGTGTCTCTGTCTTTCCACTGCTCCTGGCTGCCGAGGTGTATTTATACCACAACGCTGCAGAACTGCAGACCTTTTCATAGAGCTCCAGCTTTGCTGGCAAGAATTTCAAGCCTACGGGCCAAGACACCGGCCATCCCTTCCTTCCTCTGTGAGTAACCCTGGAGGGGATGCCTCACTCACAAATTCTACCCTGAAGCAGGACTTAAGATCCCAGGGAACTGCCTGCAGTGTCCCTCTAAGCCTCTATCTAATAGCAGTGTGATTACTGTCAGTTATTAATGTGGGACTTAGTTTGGGAGTGAATTAAACATAGTACCTCTGGGTTTTTTTTTGCTTCAAAGCTGATTTTCTTAACGATCACAGCAAGCACGTAAAAGCATCTGAGTGGCAATAGAGCTGCAGCATGAGGCCTTCTAATTGCAGCATTTCATCAGAGAAAAAGCAGAGGGAAAGAGGCAAAGGTTTCCAAACTGACAGGACAGGACAGAGTGTTTGTGTGCGTATGTGTGCATGTGTGTTTCTTTAAATTATCAAAACAAAAGAAAATAATTGTAACTGCAATTCCCATTCTTACACTGCCCAGGCTTAGGACAGGATCACCATTCCCTCCCCTTGCTGTCATCCCATCAAAAACCCTCACTGAGGGGCATAAAGCACTTTATTGAATGCATCCACTCTCCAGGAAGTAGAATCCCTTTTGTGAAAACACACCCTGCAAATGAGACCTGAGCTCCACTGAAGGCTGTGGTCAGGATTTCAGCCTTCACCTGACTGATCATTTCCAAACTTTACCTCTTCGGCCACTGTATGCTGCAAGATGGTCTACAACAGGCACCAGCACCACAGTACATTAAAATTAATTTCATCTGAAGAATGAATGGCTCCATTCGTAGTGTATGTCAAGTGTTAAGAGATCTGTTTCACAGCCGACAGCTTACAACCACTTCAATTCAATGTATTTTCCTAAGAGGATCTACGCAGTTTGTAAGGCTACCTTCTCATTCTCCACTAACAACAGCTCCTAAGGTTCTCATTTCACTAATCTTTTAGTGCGCTGCTTTGGCAGACAAGTATAAGTAGGAAGGGCAGGATGTACTTAATTTGAAGATCCCCAAGTCCAAATACCCCTGTAGCCAGAATATTTGTTCTAACTAATATCATCATCAAACATTCTCAAGATCTACTCTTCTACAGCACAGGTATAAATTACTTTGCTATTTTTGAGCATAACACCAAAGGAGCCAGTTAGGAAGCTCACTATCAGCAATTTTGATATCTTCACCACTCAGGAATATCTGTTGTCATTTGTAATTTCTACTGCTGAAGCCATCACTACTTAGCATCTTTTTCTAATGTTCCACTCATCAGCCAACACCCATAAACAGAGGTATTTATTTTTAATAGTGCTCCCTGGTAAAATGCCCTTATAAAATTCTGCAGTTTTCTACACTAACAGTCCCTAGTGCTTTGTTTTACAGAAGTGTTAGGATAGTGCTCTGGGCAATTACTCAATAGTATCGGAGTACAAGAGTTGTTAACCTATGGCTCTGAATCAGCAAAGCTATAAATATACTCCAACACGTTATTTAATTAAAAGAATGGTAAACTTCCAAACATCTGTGTTTCTTCAGATAACCTTCTACAAATACACCCAAACTGGGACTTTAGAGATGGCTAATGAAAACATCTATCAGGAGTAAAGAACCAAATAGAAATATTCACAACTGTTCCTAATTCTGTCAGGGGAAAAAAAGTTTCCTTCAATAAAAAGAAAAAAAAATTGTTTTTCTTTCTGTGTAGTAAACAGCAGGTTTTTTATAGGTGCTTTCAGTCTACTCTGAAGCTGTGTGAAATACCTTGTCAAACAAATCTGAGAAAGTACCAATTTGGCTGTGAAGTTCTGTCATTTTCTGTTATGTAATCTTGTCCCTGGCTAAGCACAAGAAACTGTACAAGATACAGACTTTGTAGCTCTTAAGAGAGTGTAAGAAACACTTTCCAAAAGGCACTGTTTGAGTTCTCATGAACCCCTTTTTCCCTCTTTTATGACTCCTCAGCAACTCAACTGGTTGCAGACTGTAGAGCTGTCCCTCCAGCTGGTGTTTGCCTCATGACAGAGTTGCACATGGATTACAACTCCCAGCAGTCACTGAGCACTGTTTAAATGGGATTTAAACAGAGAAGAAAGAGAGAGAAAGCACATGTATATGCACGACACATGCATTTCATCAAGAATGAACACCAAATCAAGTTCTGTTTCACTTACTTACCAATATCTGGGAAAAAAAATCCAACAACAACCTACACCAAGAAGCTGGACTCTTTCCCTTCTTTTCGCCAGTAGAATATCTCCAGGCATGTGCTTTTTTTGTTTTTTCTCTGTGATTCTTGGAGACGTTTTTAAAAGGCATCTCCTAGAATAAAACCTGAAGTTCTGTTTCTGCAAAAAGATTGCTAAGACACTTGCATGTTCAGCCAGCTGGGCAGCAAAAACAGAGAGCAGTATAGATGCTGGGGCATAACAAAAGTGGGGAATTAGTGTTCTGGGGCAAGAGTCTCATATTTCTTTTGAGACAAAGAAAAAGCAATAAGTAAAACAAAATTATTTTAGCTCTGAAGAGATGTAACAGTAAAACGCAATGTCTAAAACAAATTTAAAAAGAACTGATAACAGACAATTGGGGGAAAAGAAGAAGGAAAATAGTGAAGCGGAATGACTAATGATGCCATTGGAAAATGGATCATTTGATGATCAAAATGCAGAGAATTAAGTGTAAGGCTAGGGAGAGTAATAAAGTATGAAGACAACGTTTCTCAACAGAGAGGTATAAGTCACCCAGTGCACCAGCACATACTGAAAAGAAAAAGGACAGGAGACAAGCCTCAGCCCTGAGAAAATACTGTACAGTCTCCACATGACATTGCCATTAGCAGAAATAAGCTGATACCTAAGCCTTCGCTCAAGTAGTTTGGTAATAATAAACTTCCCCTGTAAAGCCCATTTTCTTGTAGAAGCTCACAGTTTAAATGAAAATGAGTTCCCAAGCTCTCTGCACAAAACTTTCTGAGTCTGTAGCATCAGAAATTGTATAAAACTCCCCAAGGGTCACAGCAAGTGAGTGACAAACTGATCCTTAACAATGAGTTTTCAATTTTTAGTAGAAAAACTAAAGTATAGGTGTATTTGGATGTATTAGGTACTTGATGTACGAATTGGGGAACCAGAGGCTGAAGAGTAGCACCGTGGAAAAGGACGTGGGGGCCCTGGTCAATGGTAAGCTGACCATGAGTCAGCAGTGCCCTGGCAGCCAGGAGGGGCAGCCGTGTCCTGGGGAGCATCAGGCACAGCATCGCCAGCCAGGCAAGGGAGGGGTTTGTCCCGCTCTGCTCTGCACTGGCAGCCTCACCTCGAGTGCTGGGGGCAGGTCTGGGTGCCACAATATGAGAAAGACATTAAACTGTTAGAGAGCATCAAAAGGAGGGCTACGAGGATACTGAAGGGTCTGGAGGGGAAGCCGTATGAGGAGCAGCTGAGGTCACTTGGTCTGTTCAGCCTGGAGAAGAGGAGACTGAGGGGAGATCTCACTGCAGTCTACAACTTCACAACACAGGAAAGTGGAGGGGCAGGCACTGATCTCTTCTCTGTGGTGACCAGTGACAGAACCCGAGGCAATGGCCTGAAGCTGTGTCAGGGGAGGTTTACTTTGGCTATCAGGAAAAGGTTCTTCACTCAGAGGATGGTTGGGCACTGGAACAGGCTCCCCACGGAAATGGTCACAGCACCAAGCCTGTCTGAGTTCAAAAAGTGTTTGGAAAATGCCCTCAGGCACATGGTGTGACTGTTGGGGTGTCCTGTGCAGGGCCAGGAGTTGGACTTTGATGATCCTTGTGAGTCCCTTCCAACTCAGGATATTCTATGATTCTAGTCTATGATTCTAACTGCATCTCTTTGAAAGAGGAAAAAGCCAGGTACTATACAATCCATATAAGGGCTGGATGAAATCACATTTACTGCCTACAATGTTTCCAGCATTTTGAATCTAAACTATGTCTTACTAAAGCGCGCCACCAGGACTGTTTGTGAAGATACCTTGCAACTGCTGAAAATATGCACTGGTTTGAAATTTATAGTAACACAGTTACCAGTGTAACACTTGTATGATACAGCCAACAAGCCAATACGTCACAACATTTTTTCCACATGAAGAATAAATTTGCAGAATCGGCTAATGAGCTGATAGTGGAGAGTGGAGTGCCAGATATCCTCATTTTCTTTGGATCTTCCTTTAACTGCAGGAACATGAGAGCTTTATATTTAAAAAATGTGTCAGTACAAATATGTAAGTTTACAGTTGCAGACCATTAATTTGAAACGCTAATGCAAAGAAAGAAGTGCCCAAAATTTCAGAACAGACTTCCATTGATCCACCAAAGAGTGGAAAGTACTAATAAAAATACTGTAAAACATTTAAAGATGGTATCCAAAGAATTTCCAGCAAGAGGACGAGCTCCTTGGGTCTCGGTGAACTGAAAAGCTGTCTTGTTACCCTGACACTGATCTAGGCTTGGTATGCTTCCTTCAACTTTTGCATGCAGGTGAAAGTCAGCATTTATGGGGCAGAATCTTAACAGATGTAATAAATAGTTTCCCACATATGTTTCTCTAAAATCTTTACAAATATATAATGGTGATTATTACAGCCTGTGTCTGAAAACTTCTGCCATCACCCAGGATCTTCCTGCTCCAGCTGTGCTGCAAATCAGAACCAAAAGTTGTTTTCCTGCATAAAATGTTCATAATCCAAGGCCATGCTGCACATTACTGAACCAGCTAACAACACGAAGTCATACTGCTACCATGAAAAACAGGCTTTTATATGAGCTAATTTACCCTGTTTCTGCTGCACTAAAGCGTTTCACACCGTTGAGATCAGATTTTTCTCCTTTGCTCAGCCTAAATCCTTAGGTCAAGTTGCATTCCCATGCCCACAGTACAGGAAATGGAGCACAAATAAGTAGAGACACAGTGCGAGAAGGCAACAACAAACAACAGCCGTCATCAAGATGCTCTAGAACTCACAGCACATCATGAGTGTGCAGTGATTTTTGAAGGCAACAAGAGAGTTTTCAGGAGGGATCTGAGGGTACAGAAAGGGGACTCTGTTTCTTTGCAGCAGCAGACAGTGGGACATTTTGTGAAGGGGGCAAAAAAGAAGCAACAGAACAGGATGCTTGTAAGCTCCCTCATCACAAAGCACCACCTTTTTAGGCAAAATAAAAATTAATTTGGGGTATGTGAGCAAACCAAAGCAAAACACTGTATGGGACATGAGGAAATGATTTTGTCAGCATGCCTGGAACTCGGTTTTGGAGGGAGCCATCCCTGTATCCATGCCTAAGGCCATGAGAATATTCAAGGCCACTTCATATTCAAAAACATGATACTCAGTGGGATTATTTCAGTTCAGGTCCACATGAGGTGTATCAGGCTCAAGGCCCTACATATTCTATTCTTTTGAAGAAGCCTAAATTTGAAGCTGAAATATACTCGATTTGACACAAAAGCAGCGCAAGAAGAGTTTGTCAAAAGAGGATATTAGTCCTTTTCACAGTGCTAGGCTTAACTGTACGAAGTTTCTGGAAATGTTTAATAGAACGAAAGTATGTGAAAAACAAAGAAAAACAAAAAAGCTGCAGGCACAGCTGATATAAATGTTTGAGTTGTCTTTTTTTTTTTTTTTAATAATAATTTTTATATTGCCTAAATCCCTAAAGTCAGAGTCTGGACTCTGTCTGGAGGCTTCCCAAAAATCACTGCTTGTCAACACCCTTTTCACAGAAATGAGTCTGTTTACCTCCACCACTGCATTGTCAAGTCATCTCTTCCCAGTAGCATTACTGTTTAAATTAGTATCCTTATAGAAACATCTAACCCTCCCTTCCCTTATTCAGGATTTTCTCTAACATCCAAAGTGCTTTTCTTCAAGGTGCATTTCTACAGAAATCACTGTAGTTGGTTAGATGGTACTTTTTATGAGAAGGCAAAAATATGGCAAGTTGATAGCAATGAATAAAAGGGAAATGCAAAAAATTCTAATTGGATATTCATTCACTTTGAACCCTGATCCAAAGTGAACATTTTCTTGCAGAGGAACTTGGTATAAAGTTCATTTCTCTGCCTTAAGAATCTCCTTATGGCTTTTGGAAGTGACACACAGGTGTAATACATCTACTGGAGCATGCCAATCTCCTGAACTGTCTTTAACAGGTTACACAGGAACCCTGAGAAAGCCTTTACACCACCCAGTGTTTGAGGACACTCCAGAGGTTTTGAGGTTTTGCTCTGCAAACAGTGTCCCTCTGAGTTCTTGGCAGTTAAAAAAAGACATCGAGGGACAACACAGATTTTGCAGGCTTTACAGGAAAAAAGGTAGCCAGCAACAAGGGAAAAATTGGTATACAAACCAAGGAGGCACTCACATCTAATGCATTTAGCTCTTTCTGTCTCTAGCTGTCATTGACATTCATTGGTTGGTGTGTGGAAAACGAGTTATTGATTACATTCCTCTGACCACTTCAGCAGGCCCTTTCCTCTTTCCATGATAAATAGGACAATACTTGGTAGTCCCAGCCAAAAGCAACAACGACTCCAGCCACTTTGTCACATTTCTAAATGGTCCCTCCCAGCTCAAAGTCCTGGTAAGTCATAAGCTGTCTGCATGCCAGTGTACAAAATGCCCATTTGATGAACTGTGGTATATAATGCTGATCCTCACAAAACCCACAGCAAGTGCACAAGCTGCCACGTACCTACACGCATGTTTTTCACCCAGCAAGCATGGCCCCGAAACCTGCTTTCTCTGGAAGTATATCCCAGCTGAAGTGGCTGCTGGATGCAGATGTGTGCATCCATGGTATTCTCAGGCATAGCAAGTTAATGTTATCAAGGGTATCAAAGATAATTGTCCAGGCATTACTCTGGAGTAGGAAATCCTTCACAAAGCCATATTTAAGATCTTAATGAAGTCAATCATTTTTTTTTCCTTTATTCCGTTTAGCAGTTAAGCCAAAGTGGAATTAATTGTAGTTGCTAATACTAGAAGGCAAAAATAAGAATACTTCTTGTGAGCTTTCCAGCAGACAAACTGCCTGTCATCCATCATCAACTCCCTTTGGCTGCTCTTCAAGTGCTCATAAGTCTTCACTGCCATGGATCTCTACTGTGGTGAATAAGGCACCTTCCTGTGTTTTTGTTTTTACTCTTGTGTCCCCCTTCCCCTTGCATTTATTTATGTCACACAGCTATTGAATTATTATAGAGGTGGGTGGTTTACCTATAGGGCTAGTCACATTCTAGTCATGACAAATTTTGTTTATAATACCTGAGCTATCTCACTCTTGGGATTCACTTCATCAGTCAAGATTAATTTTGGCCTTCATTTTAAGTCCGGAAGCCATTCAGAAGGCATCTAACAAATACGTAAAATACAAAGATAATAACAATAAGCACCTTGAGGAGGAGATAGAGAAAGGAAGGTCAGGAAAAACACCTAAACACTACTTTGGATACTCATCTGAAAGCCCTTTCAGCCAACTATGTGCAGGATAAAAGACTGTGGTAATTTTATAGGATTAGCACTACAGAAGATTTGTTTTGAGTGAGGAGCAAATGTCACAATGTGTGATCAGTGGTGACATGGCAGCACAAGAGGCCCCAGTAGGCTTTGTTTCATAGCTATGAAAACAGTGGACAGAGCAAACTTGGCCCTACCTGAGCTTTTCCTAAAACCTCACATTTCCTCTGGTTCCAATTTCACCTTCATAACCCACTTTTTAATCTCCACCAACACATGGAAACAGAAACTTGGATCAAGAGGAAAATGCTGCCAAAGATTAGCGGTTTGGAAATTTACAACTGTTATCTAAGGAAAAACTATAGTGGCAGCCAATGACTTTAGTCAGAAGTCTTTGTTATTGTAAAGAAGCTTCAATATATGGGTTTGCTTTCAAAATCAGAAGGTAAAAGCATAGCATTCTATGGGTCAAACAGAATTAAAAATAAGAACAAAAGCAATTCAACTCCTAGTTACCCGGTCTGGAAATTTTTAAAACTAAGGTCTGCAACCACTAACTCGGTAACAGATGTAGTGAATTATAAACATGAACTTGTCACAGATCACTGCAAAAAAACCAGGCAGGTGTCCTATTTGAAACCATATTTTTTTGTTTTCATTATTGTTATTCCCCCTTTTCCTTTATGGCTAATTAATACAAAGCATGACTGCAAAGTAGTGCCAGTTCAGCAATTTGGAGGTAGTAATAAAAAGTAAGAGTGCTTTCAAAGATTACAGAACAGCGTTCCAAAAAGAAAATCTGATTTAAAAACCCATTTCTGTTCAGCAGTTGAGTGGTCTGTTTCGAATTTCAATGGCTATCCGTAGCACTGAGGTTTCTGTGTCATTGCATACAGAAAAATTGATGAGGAATGGTGCTGTCTTACTCTACTCCTAACCACAACCTGATAGATAAAGTCTGAAGCCACAAGGCAGCTGAGAGCTCTACGAAGACTATTAAAATGTACTGGCAAAGCTGGAAGGAAGAAATTCAAATGAGGCCAGGTTAGAGGTTTCAAAGGGATGAGTGACTGATCCTATTTCATGTTATGCCAGACAATGCTAATAGTTTAAACACTAGCTCTGTCAAACAAGAAATAGATGTATTATTGTCTGTGAATTATTAAAATTGACTTCACCTACTCACCTTTAGAATTTTCTCACTGAAAGGAAAAAAAAGAAATCAAGAAAGAAAAAGTCTCACAAGAGAGGCATGCACTCTTAATCTATTACTAATGTCTTCTTGAATCCTGTTAATATTTTTCATATTGTCTGCTTTGGTGAGCTCAGAGACTATATGTGAGGAATGAGCAAAAAAATTCCAGCTGATCCTAGGCATAAAGCTCTTAATGTTTAAGTCTCTCCTGCCCTGCAGATAATTACTGTCTCCTCTTTCACCCATCCAGCTGGAATCAGACAATTTGGGGAACATCCAAGATGGGCATAAAGAACCATTTCCTGGTTCATGACAAATACTGTCGATGTTTATGACAGAGAGATAATTCTTCTCAGGTTTTATTCAGCAACAACACTTCTCCTTCCCACCTCCCCCCCCACCATTTTTAAGAAGTTGTTTATATCTACAAGGCTCAATTTCCCCTATATATATATTCCCCCCTTGTATGCTATTCAACCATACAAGGTCTTCTTGAACACAAGGGAAGCATTAAGGATACTAAAAAATAATTAACAATGTAAAAGGTTTTTAAGTTCTGATACGGTCCAAATCATTGCTACAATTTTTTTCTGGAACACAAACATGAGACAAGAAGATACGGAAGGTGATCCTCAACATCACTCAACAAGCACTCCTCAACATCATCATCATCACAGGGTAGTGATAATAGCAAAGGTCCCACCTCTTCTTGCCTCCACCATGAAGTTGTTAATTTACAAATGATGACTCTAAAGCTGATAGAGGGGAAAGGTGAAGGTTTATTTTTTTAAACATCCACTTCCAAACTTCCACCTCCTTTCAACTATTTTCCCTCTTGAGAGAAATTGCAAATGGTGAAGGACAGGGATGAGTCTGAACAAAAACTCCTTGCTGACATTTCGGCAGAGACAGAAGACCTCTAGGACTAAATTAAAAGAAACTCTGACTTCCCCAGAAAAGTACCTTCCTCCCCTCCAAATCAGGCTTTCCTTAGAAAAACTGAAGGGACAATTTCGATATGTTTTTTTTTTAGCAGAATATTTTTTTACTTGTTTTCCCCATAGGTGAAGTTAGAACATCCCACATTTTCTAGGGGAATAAACTTGAGATAACTAAAGAAATAAAAGAAATTGAGAGATGCCTACTGTCATTTTTGGACTGTGAAACACCTGAAAAATCATTAAATGAAAGCTTTTGGAGACAAACCTCCACACCCTCCTCCTTCCTAAGAACTTGCTATGCCTTTATGCATTTCTCCTGATCTGGTCCAAATGGCCCTTTCATGCTGCCCTGGACTGTCCCTCAGAGGGACAACTGCACTCATTCTCATAACACCTCCAGCAGCACCAAATAAATAATAAATGATAAATATTTTGCAAGAGGTGGCATAGGATTTGAGAATCAGTGGCTTGAAGTACTATCTTTCAAGAAGAAAAATATTAGGTGCCATGGCATACCCAGGCTGGAGACACGTATTTCCACAGCAAACCCCTGACTGGAGGACTCCATGCTGAAAAGGCTGATGCCAAGGCCTCTGCTGACCCAAACCCAGCACAAACTACTTTTGCCAACACTACAGCCATCTCATGGCTTCTCAGATGAAACACATGAACACTCTGGGGCTGTTGTCTTCCTTTGTACACCCACTCACTCATAAAATAAAATACAAACATCTGAAGACAAGCAAGCTCTGGCTAAGGCTGGAGAAATTAGAACGAAGTCTAGCCCTTAATTCCAGATTTTCTGAAGGAAACTTTACCTCTGTCTCATATCCTCTGCATTCAAAAGACATTTTTATTTTTATATAAATCATGTCATTTACAGTTCTCTGCTGCCATTCTAAAACCATTGCAAGGGTTGAATAGGCACAGCACACTCAAAAGAAAAGGTTACAATGACATGGGAAATGCAGCCAAAATGAGAACAGTATTGTTAACATATTGCTTGACTTTTAAAAACCCATTGTAAAATAAAATAAACAGCATCTGAAAGTGAGACAGATCTTCAGACACGCTCCCACTTTTGAATGTGAACAGTAATCAGGTGTGTAAGTGACCTCAAGCACCTCTGACACCAAGGTCTTCAGAAAAGCCTGACGGGAACAGATTTGTGCTGAGCCACTCTGCCAGTCTCACTGGACACTCCAAAATGTGGTCTGAGACACAGTTTGGCTCTTTTGAATGCCTGATCTCACGTAGAAAATGGGGAATGGGCTGTAGGTGGTGGAGACTGCTGGCAGGAGGGAAAACTTAGCAGTTGTCACAAATGTGTCTTGGTGCCGCCTGAGCCTGGACTTCTGTCATGGCTTTTGCCTGGTCCAGGCTCTCTCCCACCCTCGTGACTTCCCTTCAGAGGCTTTGCATTTCCCACCACATCTGCTGGAGTGTTTGTATGGGACAGGCATAGGACAGGCAGCGATAAGAAAACAAGGGATGGTCCAAATGAGGGTGAGACAACAGAGAGAGATAACAAGGGGGAGGAGGAGGCCAAATGGCATGCCAAGAGAAGGGGGAGGCAAGGGGATAAGAGGTGAGATAAAAAGAGACTTTCTGTGCATGAATAAACATGAATAAGTGAAGAGGCGGCAGTAAGACCCCCCACTGCCAGGAAGGCAGAGAAGAATTACAGGCTGGAGCAGTTGATTAAAACTACAAACTGCATGAACTTGGTATAATTCCTTCTTGCCTACCTACTAAAAGCTACCCTAAAAGGACCTGACTAAAGCAAGTGTCTTGAGCTATTTCAGCATCTCTGCTCCCAGGGACTGTACAATGGAACAGGCAAACAAGAATAATCAGCTGGCACCTCCTGAGCTCCCACAGTTTTTGGGCTGGCCTTCTCAGTTCCCATTACAGATAAATTGCTCTCCTTCATATTGAGATGCAGCAATGCACATAAGCACACTCTTAGCTACTAGTAGGGAAACTGTCCCTATTAACTATTCATGCCCTTGAAGTGAAGCACTTGCTTGGATGCCTGGCTGAATCAGGTAGGGTCTAATTAAGGAGGTAGACAGCCTTCTATCCTCACTCACCTCTCCCTCAGCCTTAATCCTCCAGTCACCTAAGTTTAATTTAAAAATCTGTTTCCAGGAGTTGAGCCGAGATCTGTCACATCTAAGACTGCCACTAATTGCTATGTGTCAACAGCATTTAGAAAAATGAGCAATGAATCAAAACCACCAACCCTTCTGCCTGGATGACAGCTTTATCTTTACACACCAGTTTTTCAATGGGGTTGCAATCTCTTTACCCACCCAGATCGGAAAATTGCATTGCCCAAAGTCAGACAGGGATTTCTTCAGCCAGTCTGAACATTTCCAAAGAAAAACGATTCGTCTCGTAAATGAACATATGGTGTTAACACCCAAGGTGCAAAAGCACTCCAACCTAGACCCCAGGAGGTAAGGACACCCTCTTCCTCTGGCTTGTCTTGTCAGATGGTTGTGGCATTAGGGGATGGGAAAGAAGACTCAGAGAGTCTCAGGAAGATCAGTGAAGATGTGAAGGTCACAGATGACACATCGCTGGTTTCAAAACCTCAGGAATGACAGCAGGGAAAGAGGTGGTGAAGGAAGAAAGGGAACAGAGCCAGCTGCAGAAGTTGCCAGAGAAATGTTTTGTTGGAAGCACAGCAGAGGAGGAGCAGGATGACGCAAAGAGAAGCAACTGAGTAAAGCACAGCGTATGAGCAGTGGTGTCCAGAGGGATTCCTTTACTGGATGTGCCGGTCTAATACTGATGTAATGAGCTAATTATGAAGCAAAAAGTCAGAATTTGTGTGGAAGGGCTGGGGGGCACTTGTTAGGTACCTGTTCCCCCTAGAAAGGAGGTAAGCTAGGGCTCCTGCTAAGAGTCTGTTAAGAGGATTAAACAAGACACAGAGCAAGACTGGACATGAGCCTGCTGAAGCTTCTCTGGTTCGGTGACATATTTAGAGGAAAACTTGATAGCAATAATGATCTTCCTTTCTTCTAAGGAAGAACTGAGATGAACAAAATCAGATGAGATAAAAAAAACAGAAAGCTACCTGTGCAAGGATGGTTGCATCCCTAGGAATGACAGCAGAACACAACGCCATCAGGCTCTCCCCCAGCTTTGATGCCACTTTGTGATATCACTCGAGCTGTGCAGCCTGTCCGCTCTGCCAGACACATGTTTCAGAGGCAGAAACACAGCGGTGCTATGTTTTTAAAAACTCCTTTTCACATGCTTGTTGAGAAATATTTAGAATATGTTAAGTGCCTCTTAGATGCTATAGAGACAAGTTACTACTAATCGTTATTTTACTTGGCTGAATTTGACATGTATATTTTCAGAGATACCTCTGAAATGCTTGATATGTAAGGCCTTAACTAAAACAAACAAACAATCTACTGCAGGTTTTATTAGCAGGAGGGACAAATAAAAGGAAGAGGATGGCAAAGCAATGCAGAGATAATGTTGAGATTAAAGTAAGGAAAAATATAAACATTTCGGCTGAGACAGAAGCAAAGTCAGCTTGGAGGAGAATTAAGGACACAGAGGCAATAGCTTTCAGATGTTGACATACATTTTCAGAACAAGGAGGAAAGAAAACAGATAAGAGAAGACTGTCAGTTTTATGACAATTCACAACTTCTTTACCTGACTGCTAGAGGAAAATAGACAGGAAAATCATCTGAAGATTATTCTTCCTTGAATGCTCCCATTTCATTTTCATGAGTATTAATAAAGGCCACATATTGACATTGATGAGCAAAAAGATCCTTGAGGAAGGGAAGCACGTGTTTCCTCGTGCAGATATCGGAACAGTTTACAGTCACAGGCAGCTCTGAACTCAAGAGTAGGAAATGAAGTTTGTATGAAAACTAAAGTGGAAGTGTGGGGCATTTAGGGGTTTGTGATCATGGTTTCATTAGACTCTAAATGCTCTTTAGGGCAGGAACACTTAGAGGAGTTCAGAAATGTTTTTGACTTTAAGAAAGCTGACTTTGGGAGAATGTGATATGCCCCAAGGAATTTTTACTGGAATCCTATGAAACATGGGAAACACAGAGCTGAATTTTTAAAAAACATCTGAAGGAACTGAAATTTAAAGCTGTCCTGCTTAATTCTAAGGAGGGAAAACGGTAACTGAGGCCAAACACAGTTAAGCAAAAATGCAAAATTTAGGATAAGTGACACACATAAGACTTGAGAAATCATATATATATATACATATATATATATTTCATTTATATCAGTGCTAGAAAGAATTGAGAGAAAAATGCTTAATTGCTTAAGGCATATAACAAAAGGAAGAAGTTAGCATGCCCTTTTTCCTTTGAAGAAGAATAATAAGAGGCCAGATGACTACTTAAGTAGTAGCATCACATTGTGACACTTTCCAGGCTTGCTTAAAGGAAGGAAATTTGCATTGATGATGTATGTACATCCTCAGAGTTACAGCCATGCCAGCCCATAACAAATCTGATGCAGGGATACAACCTGCAGTTCCTGTGCTAGGGAAGCTGTAGGACAACTGCAGAAACAGGTGGGAGGAAAAGGGGAGGAATTGCCTGTAACACATGCAGAACATTAGATTCGAAGAAAAAACAACATTTACATATGGTTGGAAGGCTCCTTTTATTTTCCACTTTCAAAAAGTGACATAAACTTCTAACTGAGAGATATATACATCTAAGTTCTGTGATGGCACAACAGACCAGTGAGAACTGGAGTTAATCTTCGTTGTTGCAGGAAAATACAATGAAATGAAGCAAGCTCCTATAAAACTGTTAGCTTAATATCTGCCATGCAAAAATAATAGAAGCACTTTTACTCAAACACCTTAATGCACAAAATTTAATTAGAAGCAATTGTGCAATTCTTGGGGGGAAATTCATGCATACAAATTAATAGTAATTGTCCTGCTGAAAGATAAGAAAATTAAAGACAGACCCTAACTCTGTAAAAGTTACCCAACTTCAGGGGTTGAGAGACCTGATGCCTATGATATTATGTGCTGCATGGCTGCTTGTTTCCAACTCACTGAGGCAGCTCATTGAACTTCAGCTTTGACTTTTGAAAGAAATTTAAAATTATTTCAACATTATTTTTGTGAATGTCAAATAGATTATTTAAATCCAAGTATAAACTAAATTGCCTACCTACAATATGAACATTCTGATTGTAAGAAGAAAAGACTAGTGACGTAATTTCTGAAATTCCTACATTTCACAGGTGAGTAAACCTTAGTGGAAACTGATCTTTGCACACCTAGAGCAGAAGATGAATGTAAAGCATGACTTTTCTAGCCATGTGCTTTAAAAGCTTGTAAAATAAGTGAAAGCACCTTTCATAATGTATCAAGGTCAATATAGAAAGCAAACTTGCCATGAAGCTCCTGTGAAAACTGCTGATTTTAAGAAAAGCAGAAACAAAAAATTTTCCCCAATCCTTATAGCAGGTTAGCCTCCAAAAACATTTAAAAAAGGGTCAGAAAATATACTGACAGGAATTCGATAAAAGCTGAAAGAAACGATACTGATAGGTTTGCATTTGGCAAGACACAAGGAAGGAAGGAGAGAGACAGGCATTAGAAGCATTAGCAGGAACAATTCCCAAGGCCAGTAAATATCAAGGGGCCCCACAGCAGTCAAAAGAAGAGTGAAGAGATTTAGAGGCAAGGCATTCAAAGGATCTACTTAGTTCGACCAGAAGACTGTCTCACATTTCAAGGTTTCTTCTTCAGTACAGCTAAGCTTTTCAATGGGAGGCCTTGACCCCAGGGATCACTAACTGAAGAAAACAAATGTGTTTTCAAGTGAATGTATTGGCACTGTCAGAACTGACTGTACACAAGATTAAATTATGTTTATTTTCAATTTCCAGAATACCATGTTAAATTTTAGAAAGACAGACAGAAATGTTTCCAAATAAGACATGAGAATCTGAGCATCAGATTTTCTGTGTCAGCTGTGATTCAACAGCAGAATTCCTGTTAAATGAGCTGGCTAAGACTCCTCCCAAAATGTCAACCTGAAGCTTTCTTGCTTTCAGCAGTATTGGTACGAGTGGCAGGAGGGGACACGTGCCATGAGTCCATTTTAGTTATTTCATTGCTTTTCCTTGCTTTCTTGCCACTGATTGGTTTTTGGTCTAGTATTTTGAATTGCACAGATGTGATTCCCTGAATGAAACAAATGGTAGTTTGGCTGCCTTTGACAAGGAATGGAAATCAAATTAGAATTAAAAAAAAAGGAGGAAGCGATTCTGGGTATCCATCCTGAGATGGTCTAAAAAGGAAACTGATTTCAGAAAAAGGATACCACATCTCTTCATAAAGGGTTCCCTCACAGTTCCTCTGCATGCTCCTTAAGACAAAGGTACTTCATTTTGTGTTTCTACCTTGATCATGCTTGAGCAGCTTCACAGCCTTCCTGGGTTCCACAGGAACCAAGTCGGGACTGTATTAAAATCAAGGCAGGATGGGGGTACTGGAATATAGAGACGGAGCCTTCACTCACGGGAAGGTGGCCTATGGCAAACTGGGTAATTTCAGATAAACATCAGACTTCTATTGTGGTTATACACAGCGCTATTTCAAGGCTACATTCCACTTTTTATTTGAATACCTCCCTATTCTTGTGTATGGACCCACTAGAAATCACGAGTATTCCTGAGGGATGTGTGCTTATGCACTGTCCCAAAACAGTATGTATAATGAACTGAATTTAAAATCCAGAGACCGTGTTCCCAAAAGGAGACCAAAACGGACAGAGAGGAAGAAGACCATGGGCAGCACTATTTCAGCAGAATATGTCTGAATAGCATGAAACCACAGCCAGGACTTCCAAAGAGCTACATACTAGCCATGAATTTTGAGGAGTGAATATGTACTTGTTAGTAAGAAGTATGACAAAGCAGGAAAGTGGGTCTCACAAAGCACAGACTTGTTGGGTCAAGTGTCCTTTTCCTGTTTGGCAAGTCCTTTTGTCTCTGTCCTCCTTATCACCCTGACACCTTACCACAGCACAGAATGACAGACAGCTCTTAATGACTTCCTAGCATTTGATTCCGATACACAGGTCCAGCCCTTTTTAACGTAACATGAAAGTCTCTGTTTCCCTCTGAATTTCAGTTTTAGAACCCATGCCCACTTCCACACATACAGCCCCGCACTCCCACCCTGCAATCTGTGTCAACAACACAAAGGTGCTCTTGTCAGCCCCTTGCTTGAATCAGACATCTCTTCTGAATGGACACACTGACGGACGATGCTGTGTCAGCAGCCAGTGGGACTCTTATCACTTTCCCCAGGAGAGGAGAAATCCTCTCCTGGGTACACCCACTCCCACATAGCACAACTGGGGCTACTGTTCCCTGTGTCCAGAAACCAGGTTTCATCCTGTACCATCTCTGTGCATTGCCACCATCCTGCCTGACCTGGAAATACTGTTGGTTTTTTCCGTCTCCTAGAATTCTCATTAGGTGATTGAAGCACAGGGGTTAGCGATTTGGTCCTGCCAGCAGCCCGTGCTGCTTTAGCACCCCTGGTAGATTTCACTGAGGCATTCCTAGGAGTACAGACGCGTTCTGCAAATGAGCATTTGCTCAGTGGGACCTTGCAAAGCACACGAGCACATCTAAACCAGCATTTTGCAGCACCCACAGTTACAAAGATGCGAGCTGAACAGGCGACACTCACTTTACCCGCAGTTACAAAGATGTAAGCTGGACAGGGGATAGATACTCAGTGGCTGGAGATGAAACACTACCGTGAAACACAAAAGGTTGTACTTTATAATCAAGCCCACTAGTGTCCACCTTCTTCTGCTTTCCCTACTTGCAGCTGGAGAAGAGATGACCGTATTCCTATTCACAAGGAGCTGTTTTATGCTTTGTTTTGTTTCCCATGTGATGTTTTAGCCCCCCCAGCACCGCCTCTCCCACTCAGGGAGGGTGACCAGAGCGGAGCAGCGTCTCTGTAAGAGGGCCACCCGCTCCTCCCGCCTGCTCCTTGTTTCTTCCCAGGTAGCTGGCTGTGAGGGGCCAACAAGCAGGCTAATTTAGAGCTCTAAAAGCTGGCAGCGGGAGTGCAATTAAGCCGTTTTCACAGACTGCTGGCCAAATGCAGCAATTTATTGGCTGAGTGATTGGATTATTCATTTGCGAAGCTAAGAGAGGGCATTTTCTTACCACTTCAGTTGGCCTGTAGTACTTGTGATTGACTGTCACATGAATCTTGCCAGTCTCTTTGCATCGTCCCACTTCATTTTCATTCTTCCCTTCCCACCTGTAAAGAAGATAAACATTTAATCAACCCATAATTACTTTAGTGCTCTGATCTTACCAACATTTGGCCTGCTTTCATTTACTTGAGGCTGGTGTCAATTCTCCCTGCAGGACAGTATAAACTCATTAGCTGACGGAACAAAGGGAGAGTTTAGACTTGAATGAAGTAACAATGGCTTTTGAAGTCTCTTTGTTTTGGTTTTTGATTCAGTGGAAGGTCTAAAATCCAGGACTTCCAAATTAAACACACAATGCTAAGGGAAAATAAAATGCCCTGATTTCAGAATGTCTCATGTATCTGCAAATAAATATGACAGTGAGGTTTTTCATTTGTGGATTGGTTCAAAGCTGTTTTCTTAAAATATTTTTAATTCTTGTATTTTGGCCAATACTTTCAGGAACTCTTTAATCTGTTAATTTTATAGACATGAAGCTCTGTTTGAATAGCATTAAGCTGCATAATTTAATTTGGGCTTAACTAGAAAAAAACAAAACAAAAACAGTTCTTGGGGTTTTCGGTCCTACCTTGACATGGCACTCCACATACATGTAAACCCTACTTATTACCTGTGAGCTGAAAGCCAGTGCCCTTCATCCAAATCAGTTTCATATATGTTGAACAGCCTGCAATTTGCTGTAATTTATGTGATCTGGTTGCATTGTGAACTATTTTCCTAGAGACTGTCCTGGTTTCAGGAGCAGCAGAAGAGGAATGGTTTGGTGGGTGACTAGCTCTGCCTTTGGGGAGGTCAGGCTGAAGCCTGGAGGCCTGGGGACAATGCTCCCGCTCAAATAAATGCTTCAGATGACACATGTAGGAACGTACATCGGTGCATCAAACTTCATCCATTGAATATACAAAATCCAGAGCTATGATTGAAATTCCGTCCTCTCTTTGCTTTTTGCTTTTAAGTATATACCATAGGGCTCTGAGCCAGCTTGGCATAAAAATGTGATGATGAAATCCACTGGCTTTTTTTTTTATGTTTAAGTAAAATCTATAAAAATTACATCAGCACTGTGATTTAGACTCTTTAGCCTCAGTCATCAGCAAGGAAGAAAAGCATCCCTTGCCTCCCACTAACTAATTTTTCTGCCAGCTCTTGGAATTTTGTCATAGATACAATTTCTCCTTGCTCCCCTGCTCCCTCAAGCTCTTAGAAGAATTTAATTCTTGGACAATCTCAGCCTTCATTTTTGAGTTTCTAGCCCTGAGGGCTAAGGAGAAAAGTCTGAAAATGTGACCTCTGTGTACCCATGAAGGTTTAAACATCGAAAGGCAGAAGGAAATACCAAATATGCATTATTGCAAGTTTTTAAATCTCACAAATTTTTAAGCACAACTCATGACTTTTCAAGGCCTAGCAAAGACTGTAGGATGCTTGATGCTGGGAACATTTCACATAGAAATAATTTCCTACAGTTAATAGTGACAGCGAAGTCAGCTGTTAATGGGCATGCCATGATGCTAAAGATGATTTATAATTTAAATTTTCTCTCTTTCTTTTTTTGCAAGTGCTCTGTTGTGAGCCCGAACAGCAAAGTTTTCATTCGGAAGCCAAAACTAACATTAGTCCCTCCCTTTAAAGGGCAGAGGGTAAAAATGTGCAGGACTCAAATGAGCTTAATAGAAAACTAACCGTCACCAGTAAAACAACAGGAAGCGCTTAGATCAGGAGATGTCAGTTGTTGTTGGAGGTCACTGAGCAGAGAACCCCATTTAACACCCAACAGGCTCCAGAAGGCTCAGCCGAGCCAGTAAAGACTCACTTAATGTCGCTATCAAAGTTATATAACAATAGAAATAGCTTAAGAAGAAATCTCCACCCGTTTTGTTCAGCCCAGTAATGTGAAAAGTTCACAAGGAGGGGGAAAAAAAAAAAGCAATACTTCTCATTGTGAACAAAGTAACATTTGATAGCTGCACTTCTAATTACTCCTGGCACCTCGATGCTCACAGCTGGGACCATCGTACCGCTGAGAGAAGGGACTGTGCGGGGGCCAGCCTGACACCAGGACCAACACATCCATTTTGCCAACCAACTCCCCCTCCCCTCTCCCTCAAACCACAAGGCAAGAGAAAAAAATCCACCAAAACCATAGTCAAATTGCAGTCAGAATTGTTAACTGGAAAATGCCATGACAAATTATCCTGAAGCGTGAGCATGGTGGAAGGGGCATGGGGAACCCTCATGTTGTGGTGTGGTTTCAGCCAGCTCCAGCCACAAAGACTACCCAGCTTCCTGCTCCTCAGGGCAGATGCCCACCTAGGCAAGAAAACAGCCTCGTGTAATTTGGGGGAGACACAGAGGACCTCTGGCTGAAGAAAGTCTGGCTCATCAAGACTGGGCTAAATTTACAGAGGACGGGGAGTGGATCCCCCAAGCCCAGCTGGTGTCAAAGCCCAGAGCTCCCACGCAGGCACCTGCTGGCCTAGTGCAGGCTTCATACAAAATGCTGCTCCTCGAGCCTGCAGACAGCGAGCCTCTGGAGCGAGGCCACTGCCTGCCCCTCGCTGTGCAGCTTCACGCTCCCGCCGAAGCAAGGGATGGGTTTGCTGTCACAGCTGATGGCATCAGCCGTGTTCTGCACCTGGAGAAGAATGGGGGACACCGTGGAACTGCTCCGGACAAAGCAGGTTTGATGCCCTTTGCATCTGCACTTCCATGTTGAGTGCCTCACTGCTGGAGATGGGTGCTTTGGGATTGCTCAGGATGATGGTCAGTTGTCAGCTCTGGTAGATTCCATTGCTATCAATAACCTCACAATTTTCTACAAAACTAAGATTCAAATGCATGAGCAAGTTTACTTGCTTGAAAAGTTCTTCACATCAAGAGCTTGTAAACTCTAGATTTACAGCAGGATGGACTGCATTTAATTTAAGGCTAATTTCATATCTGGAGATCACTATTGTTACAATACTTATAATCAGGGCAGATAAATGCTCCTTTGGCTTTTTTATCTTTGGAGGTTCCAATTATTTTTCATTTCCTATTACTATTCAGTAAGAGAGCAAGCTTCAAGCAATGAAAACTTCCACAGGTATAGAGGATTTTATGAGGATGACAAGCTGGGATACCTACCTGGTAGGGTGTGAGTTGGGTAGGGAAGGAAACAGGGGAGCCAGGATAATTGAGGAGGGATGGGAATGGTACTGCAAGGGACCAAATGGTCTGGCTGTAATTGAGGAGCAAACAAGTCAAAGTACATTCATTTTTGAAGTGGTGAAGAAAGCAAATAAATATGAAATTTTTCACAGAAGCACAGATAAACGGAACGAGTATATGCATTTCATCTCCTTGCTTGATCTTTACATAGAAACACAACCCATAAGCATTTAAAAACAAAATTCAAAACCACTAGAAGCTACAGCTGCTCAGCTCCTTTATGAAAAATAAAACTATCATGTACACCCTTATAATAAAATAAATGCAAATAGAAAATATTTTCACATTTGAAAGTGAACAATAAATTAAATAAAAATAAAATTGTATGAAGATTTTGCTTTTCCTCCACAGGTAATGTGATATACAGCTTGTGTAGATTTCTCAGATCTGTGGCCTGATTTCTGCTACACACAAAATTAAGCCAAAGCACTTCATTCTGTCCTGGCACTTTATAAACAGGAAAACTGACACCATGTAACAGACCAATAATATCTTTTTCAACAATTTTTTTGTAGGGAAACTTCAAATATGACTCTTCATATGTTCCTTTGCCACCAACTCAACCACCAACCTTGCCAGCAGCTCTGATACATCTAAGCAATCATAGATACAAGGATTGCTTGCCCATGACCTTGTGCTTAAATCAAAAGCATGCTATCAAAAAGGAATGTATTAAATTTTTTTTCAAAAGCTCTGATGAATTAGGTCTACAGTGGGGTTTTTTTTGTCACTACTCAAATACTCCAAGCACTGTCAAGCTCAGATTTAGAAAATTTAATTGCAACTCGGTATTACAAAACAATAAAAAGAATACATGCTAGGCTCCCTATTTTTTGTTTGTTTCTTTCTTTTTTTTTCTTCTTCTTTGCAGTTTATTGGAAAGCTTTTGAAGATCTATCCCTTTACTCCAATTTGTGAAAGTTGGTGTTGGGAAGAAAATGTTTTCTCAAAGAATATTAATGCTCCCATGAAAATCAAAGCATTATGGAAAGAAAAGTTTCAGTTTCAAGTAAGTTCCATTAGTGTCAGCCTGATACGTAATTATATCAATAATATCTCAAAGAGAAGGTTTAACGTTTTCAGAATGTTTTTTTTTTTTTTCCTTTCAGAATGGCTTAAAAAATTTCACATAAGTTATTCTTTCTTTAAGTGGAGGTTAGGAAAAAAACCAAAGAAGTCCAGCTGACCTGAAATCAGGTATTTTTCCAAATTGCAATTGTGACAAGCATTTTAATTTAATTTCAGGGGTGGGAAATATGGAATTTCCCATGAAACACCATATTTCATTCTTATCCAGTCTTTCTATAGGAGAAACTCTCATACCTGTCATGTCTGTAATCAGATAATTAGGTTACTATAGTCTTCACACTTTAATTTCAATCTGAAACAGTTATTGGGCTGCCTGCAGATGAAACCTTGTATCAATAAGAAAGTAATGAACACCGGCTCAGCTGAAATAATTAATTCTCCAGTTGAGGTGGGTTAAATGCCCCT
Source organism: Ifrita kowaldi (assembly GCA_013398055.1). Lineage (NCBI taxonomy): Eukaryota > Metazoa > Chordata > Aves > Passeriformes > Cinclosomatidae > Ifrita > Ifrita kowaldi. The sequence continues at coordinate 580,108 of VZRS01013383.1, read as the reverse complement.
AAAATATATACTCTATTTTGAGAATGGTAATTTTTGAGAACGGTGATGAAACTGGTGAAGTCCTAAGTGAGGATTACTTGTGTGGATTCACCCAGGCCAGTATCCTTCACTGACATGGCTGGGTTGCTTTCAACTACCTCTCTTGAAAATGCCTCCAGTTGCTGTATGAGATTCTGTTCCCTTCCTCTTCATCTTCTCATTTTCTTTTCTCATTTAAATACAACACATATCTCTGGCCGGCCAGCAATTTTTGGTGGGCAAAAGCCAGATCTGGAAATAGCAGCTGTTTTGCTGATGACTGCTGATGGCTCCTCCTCCATGTCCCCACATGCTTTCCATTCTTACAGCAATCCTTCAAATCTCATGTGTTTCTGTAACCCAGCCTTCCATTTTAAGATAAAAAGAAAAAAACAAATAAACAAAAAAACCCCAACAAACAAACCATTAAAACTCTTCTCCTTCGGTTCAATCTCAGTTCAACCTTCCCTGTCACTGAAGAGGCCACAGTAGTTCACCTCAGAAGACCTTATAGCTTATCTGCAAACTTCCCTGTTTTAGGCTGATCTTTTATAAGACCAGCTAGCACGTTAGTTAAGATAAAATTTGTATGTAGAACCAAATGACTAGAGTAAAATATTCATTTTTTCTGAATTAATTCTAATCCTAGAAGCAAATGTGCATGCATTTTTATATTAATAAAAGCCACAATAAATCTTTCTGCAGCTTGAACAGGTTTTTTTTCCTTTTTTTTTTTTTTTTTTTTTAGTTTCCACATTTGCAGACGGCATTCTTTGTAGCAGTCTGCAAAGAACTCTGAGTGCTGTAGTGGTTTCAGGCTATCTTTGCAATCCTGTTCTAATTTAATAAGATTAATGGCAGAAAATTAGTCAAGACAAGCGTTTGCCTGTTTCGTTTACCCTGCTGTAGTTGAAATTATAGGCGGGAAGTGTTTCCCCCAAGTACTACTTAATTAGTAATAAGTAGAAGGGAAAGTAAAAGAAAAAAAAAAAAGTAATCCTTACAGGGGAAAAATATTTGTAGCTCTGAGGCTTTCCTGTTAGTACAAAGGGCTGAATTTGAATGATTCAGAAGACTATATAAATGTAATTTGAAATTTTCTCCCTTAAAAAAGAAATGTAAGAGGAAAAAAGCCACACAAGATAGATAAACTTCCATGAACACTTTACAGTCCATTTCAGAGAGAGAATCAGTCTTATTGCAGCTGTACATTTCATTAGTTACAAAAATGTAGTAAAGTTTCTCTCTCCCTTATTTTGGCTAGAAGACATAGTCCTGACATGTGCTAATGACTGGTTAGGACAGAATATTATGTTATGTTCTTGGAAAGACTTTTTAGGCTGTCCTGGATTTTCAGCTGTACAAGTTAATGTGAATTGTCAGGAAGACAAAAAACCTAAAAAAATAAAATTAATATTTTGAGTTGGTTGATGAGGCAGCCAGGATTGCTCTTCTTCCTGTTCTCTACTGCAATATCACGATGTGACAGCTAAGATTTTACATTTGCAACTTTCCCTGACAAAGCACAAAGCGGGGATGGCTAAGAGCCCCTGCACATGTGCCGAGTGTTCTCAGATGTGGTATGAGCTCTGACAACTTCTGTTTGCCATGACATCTATCCTAGGCATTCACTCATCAATTTTGAGAGGCGGATTGTACAGCAGTACTGGGAAGCTGTGCCATCACTTTTAGCAGTGGAAAAGGCTGGAAATCTCCCAGATAAGTTTTTGAGGTTGAAAAATTTCATAATACCTGCAATCCTGAAAAAAACCACCCAGAAACAACAGGTAACCAAACTTTGAGGAACAGTAATAGAAGAAAGCAGCCATCCTTGTGGGAACTTGTTTAGCAACTGCACTCTGGGGCACTGGTTCTGAGGTGCCTCATAAACTGTAAAGTAACAGATCCATGGGACTCACCAGTGGGGTCTCACAATGCTAAAAGGGAGGATTTTTCTGCCAGGCTACTCCCTGAAGAAGATATATTCAGACTGGAGGAGGTGGGAGTAGAAAGTCATTGGGGCTTTCAAGGAAAGCCAGAGGTTACCAGACGGCTGGCTAAGGACAGTGTGTTTGTATTGAAAAAGCATGGGTCAGGCTGACACCTGGAAAAATTATGGAGGTTCTTAACGAAACTTCCCAAATCCTCAGAAATATCTTACAGCTAGCGCAATTTGAAAGATGAGCAATGGCTACAGGATGAGTAGCGGGTCTGTTGTAATGTTATTCTCACCTTGGAAGCAGGGGGAAAGAATGGCTGGTTTATCTGAGCAGGCAACATGCAAAATGTTCAGAGTTATACCATTGTCAAAATGATCAGCAACAAAATTATCATTAGCACTTAAAATTCCAGCTCAGTCCCCATATGTATAGTTATTTATATATCACCCATAAAGGGCTTAAGGAATTAAAAATTTATTCACAGGAAAGAAAAATTTCAGAAGAGCCAGGGGGACTAGAAACCCAAGCCACCATTTCTAAAGCAATTTATGTTCCTAAAAATCCATGTCACTACGTGTCATCTGAGTTCTTACACAATTTTAAAAAATTACTTTTATTGATTCATAATTTAAAAAGGCAACTATGCCTTTGTATACACGAAATACCTGCTCTACCTCATCATTCGGAGTTACACTGTGAAGTTTTTCTGAGAGAGCAGCTTGTGACTGATTGATTCAATCCAAATACTGACTGCATAAAACATCAAGATAAATGATACACAGTCCACCATATGGAGCCATATGTGAGCAAAAAATTAAACGAACAGGACACAAAATTATGAGCATTAGGAACCAGTAAATCTAAAGTAATCCCTTAATATCCCTTCTATAACAGAAGCTATTCATAAAAGTACTTTCACTTTTATTTCTGGACTTGTTATTTCCTTCAGGTTTTCTTGAGGGCTTAATTTGCTTTCCAAAAAACACACGCTGATTTGTCACTCTTGGGAAATGCTGAGACTTCTTAGACCAACACCAAAGCAGGGAGTTCAGTTTTAAACTGATGGATAAATTTAGTGACATCAAAAGGAACTGTTATGTGGGGAACATCTGCAAATAAAGACATTCAGCTAGGTACTGACCTTTACATATCGGTCTCTAATTGTAAGTAATCAAAATTTTAAAAATTACAAAGTTGTTCACCAAAATTGCCTCATCAAAGCAACCATTGTTGCTTTGGCAAACAATATTAGACAGGGACAAAGTAGTTCTCAAAATCATCAGAATTTTTACTTACGTGGAGCAATTTAATCTGCAGCATTTTCCTATCCATTCTTACTAGGGAGAATTAGCTGATAAACACAGGAAATGAAAGTATAAAAAGAGGAAAAAAATTAAGAAAGACAAAGAAATTACTAGAGCTCCTACTATCTCCCCTTTAGCCTCTCAAACCTCACCACTGTTAAGGTATATGAGACAATGTGTTATCACAGGCACATCTTGCAATCAAGAAATGCTAAAAATATGGAGGGAAACTTACTCCCCGAACTGAGCTTTTGGGTTAGAAATACTATTTATATGGTCTCTCTCTCCCTCATCAGAACTTTTTTTCTGGAAGTCGATGCCAAAAATTGAAACCAGACTAAAAACTCATTGAGGAGAAAATGTTATTACCTCCCCAGCCACCCACTGGCTGTTCAAATAATATTGTATATATCTGTGCACTTCTGCATATTTATTGAATTTGTCAAGTTTTTGTTCCCAAGTAAAACTTATTGGCCCTGTCAAAAGTTCACCAGCTGCACAAGTGACTTTGATGGCCTGAGGAACAGCCCTGGCGCTAGCGTCATGGAAGAGCCTGTGGCTTTCCTCTCCCTTTTCCAGCTGAGATTGGTATGTTGATGCATGGGGCCCAGAGAAGATACAGAAGGAGGGAAATTGAAAAAATAATAAACAATAAAAATATAAATTACAGAAAGCGCTCACCAAGCCATCCTGCTTTTATTATATGGCCTTGAGAAGGAATTTTGTATTTTCAATCAAACTATGTGGAATATGCATTGTAAACATTCTGCACCCACTGCTCAACATTTCTATGGCTTAGTAGGAGGAGAGCTAATAGGAATGTAGAGGGCTTTGCTACGTAAGCCTTGTAGTGTGGCTGATGGGCTATCACCTGGAAAGAACAGGGTTGGTAGGTGTCACCTCCAGATTGCAGAGGATGGGAGCAGGACTGTGGGGATCTGGGGCACAAAATAGAGAATTGGACAGAAAAGCCCCTCTTGCAGGAGGGTGATGATCAGCACCCTGACACTGACATCTTTGAAGGTGTTTCTCTGCCCCAAGACGGGGAGCAAATGGGACAACAGAGAATGAAGATTTTGATTAAAAAATTAAGACTAACCCATCTACATTTTTAACTTATGATCTAGAGGGCAGTGCTAAACCTATCTGCTGTGGCAGTCATTCAGCCTGGAAGGTCTCATATGTTACAAGTAGAAAGTGAGGGGAGGAAAAAAAGAAGAATGTAGACAAACAATACTCTGTTTTGTCACACCAAACGTGAGAGGCTAGAAATGTTCAATCCGTGGCTACTCTCTCATCCTTACACATACTTACACAATGGTTTTCCCAATGTGCTTAAATGACTTCTCCACAAATTCACGGACACTGTGGACCTCCCCAGTGGCTATGACAAAGTCCTCAGGCTCATCTGTTTGCAACATCAACCACATGGCCTGCAGAAAGATAAACAAAGTCAGATTCAGTGCACATGTAAGTGGCCTCTTTGGTACACGATATTTTATTACCGCATTTTTGATTTGGAAATAACTACACGTACACACACATACCCCAAGCCGGGGAAATTAGCACTTTCTTTACACGGTGGCTATTAACCAGTTCAGTGCAACTCTGAAAAGAGTTCAATTATTTCTTATTACAGAAAACAATTCTGTATTTGATTTTCAATTTGTTTCACAGCAGGAGTTTCTGCAGGGGAGACTTTAATATGTTTACTTTTGAGCACTGAGACTTGGTTTAGTGCTCAAGAGCATGGATTCACTTGTTTAAAGCACTGCATGAATTGACATCGATATGGGGAAAAGAGCAAAATTTTGTCATGTTTCAGGCCAGAGTGCTGTTGCCTGTCTGCTACAGAATGATGTCAAGCACACTGAAGCATGAAAATATGGATCCGGATCCTTTTGGCTGTTTCTTCTGTCACATTTGTTTTGCCTGAGATTTTAATTAAGAGTAAGTATTTAAAAAGGTATTTAACCAAGTTAATCCAGTTTCCCTGCTGAATATGTGCTGAATGTTATATATTAAAGCACTCTAGAAGAAACTTTTTCTTTTGACACAGGAGTAGAGAAAACAGTGGTGGAAAAGCGAGACAATCATTAACATCACTTCCAGAGGACTGTTTGTGCAGCAAGAGTTTCGCAGTATCTTTTGAAGCAAAACTTCATCAGATTGTCAACATATTTGCATTTCATGGCAGCAGCTTTTAATTCCCACAGCAATGTCTTTCACAGAGTCCTCTCCCACAAACAAGTAATGATGGGTGGGCGCCATCTCAGAGAGTTGGTCAGATAAGTCAGCATGAAAGCCAGAAAGCAGATGGAAAAGAGGTACTCAAAGACATGTCTGAGATATCACTGCAGGTATGTTCCAATTTTCTGATGTGCAAGGCACTACTCTAGTGACTGGACTGTTTGACTGCATAGGAGCCATAGGCAGACAGAATAATTATTACTTTAGATCAATCAAGTTGATGCAAACGCTTCATTTCCTTTGGAGAGGAAAAGGGAATACCTGTATGGCATGATCCTCATCTAATAAATAACCAGAAAAGGGAAACAAAATAATTCAACTCTCTCTCCATATGGTAAAAAGGACTGTCATCCTCTCACATTGTAATCCATGATGCCATTTGCATTGACCTCTTCACATCAGCGTTAAGGAAAACAACTTTAGTAGGTCCCTTGATGGTAGTGGATATTCTGCAAATCAGATTAATACAAGCTTTGGGATAGCTCAGTTTCTCTTGGTAAATACCACCTGAAATATTCAATTTTCCCCCTCTATTCTCAATAAATCAGTGTCCTGCATAGAAAGGCAATACATTCCACTTAAATGGTTCTATTTGTGAGCCATTTTTCTTTACAGTTATTATTTTATGCATCTTCCAAAGTTTTGACAAGATTTTATTAACATGTTCCTTTTGAACCTTTTTACTTCTTGAATGTGCATGGAGGGCTGGGTTTTGGGCAACTGCTGTGTAAGCCCTTGACATAAATTATGAATTGTGCTTTAGGGAGATGACCTGCTGGGCAGGACAATGGCAGCAACTTTATTTTTCCTTTCCAGGATTGAACATCCTAGCCAATGACGCAGAAATACCCAACTGGCTGATGAAACTCATCTTGTGGGGAGGAGATGTCTTGACTTGTATCTCTCATATGAGCTTTTTTTGGAACAGCGGGGTTCCCCTGCTGATTTCAGAGGTCACCGTTAATCACCAACTCCTGTTTCTTCATGACTAGACAAGCTTGCAAGATTCACAGTAGTAGCAGCTGCACAGAAAGGTAACAGGAGTATCTAAAATAAGGGGTTGATAGTTTTGGTTCTCCCAGCCTAGTCCCTGATTTCACAGACCTTCAGGTTTCCTTAAGCAGCCCAGCTGAAAACAACACGCTTCCTCATATGAGAGGGCACTATTTGAGCAAATAAGGATTTCCAATATTAGACAATCAGTCAGTCAGGGACAGTGGTTCTCCTCTTGACTTTAGTGGATGTTTGCTGTACATAATGAACTCCTTTTCTTGCCTTGACACTATAGTGTCAGTTACATTGGAGAGAGATGCAACAACAAAACCTCATTTATTGGTAAAAATCACCCCTTACCCAGAAATGCTACACTGGTTGACCGAATATGCAATATTAGCATAAGCACCTGGTATTTGACCTTTGGTAAAGTAATATTAATATGTCTAAGCAGAAGCAGGATCAGACTTCCACCATTTTTTTGCCACCCCTCCACTTTTAAACACCTCAGTATTGTAATTCCTTTGACAAAGTTTAAGTGCAGGCACTTATGCCGAGATATTCAACAATCCAGTGAGTACTTAAAATATTTACGCATTACTTTTCGTATTAATATGAAATAGAGTTGAAAGTTTCACTTCACTTTAAAATGTATCCTACATTGAAGGAGACAGCTGCAAAATACTAACAAAAAACCAGCCTTTGACAGTGGGCCCAACGAGGTTTTATGCATTTGGATGTATCAACTCTTGTCTACCATTTCAAAAAGCAAGCAATCACTGCCTTAGCAATGAGACTTAAAATGCAGTAAATTTCAACAGGATCAACTTAGAAATGATCAAACAATGCAGATAGAGTTGCTAAAAGCAATTTTTGCTTCAAACCCTACCAGGAAAGAATGTTTAGATTAATGGTTACTTGAGAATCTATCACTGTGGGTTCTTTTATTTTTTCTGGCATTCAGAATTGTTGGCACTTACAGTTACCTCAATCCAATCAGGTATGAAAAAAATTAACATGCTAAAAAATACAAAGTAAATGATAGCTCTGTTTTGCTTTGAGGAAGGCGACCAAATGCTGTTGCTTTGAATGGGTCTGCATGAACAGCGTGTAAAAAAATGCTGAGGTGAGCCAGAACAGAGAAAAAACTTCGAACAAGTTCCACAGTCAAAACTATATTTCCTCAAGTACAGCCCATGACGACCAATAAGACATCCATGTACAGGCAGTAGCTATATCCTTTCCCTACACCAAGTGCCAGGAATGTGATTCTCCTCACATCAGACTAATAAAGGTCCTTGACCTATGAATTTCTAGGCATTTCCTTTAAGAATTCATATTGTACCAGACTTCAGGCTGAGAATGAGAGGAAAGGGGGTGATACAGCTCCAGGTTTATTTGTCATTACTGAATGGCTTACTGGTTTTAACAGAGGGGAAAAGCTTTGTTTAAATTTCCACTGAAAGTAATTAATGGTTATTGACTGGCAAATGAAGAACAGGTGACACTCTGAATTAGAAGATAAATGATCTCATGTTCTAGCGTGATAATGGGTTAGTAATTGCTACAAAGCCTCAGACTAGTGCGTCCCATCATAATGCTAGATCATGTCCAGAACACAAAGGCCTCTGTGTGAGAGGTATTCAGCCATTCACCTCCTGATCCAGCTGCAGAGTGATTTGCTCCATTTATTCTCTGATGGACTGCACAACTGAGGCAAAAGTTCACCCGTTCTCACCTTCCTGTTCACATGCTGAACCACATGACCCATGACATGGCTGAACTGGGATAAAAACATTGCCCAGCTTTGGCTCTTGGCTATCTTTTAACCGTTGCAAGGTCATACATTTTAGGAATTTTTCTGGTGCAGGAACTGAGAATTGTGTATTTTCCTGTATTTCTTTGTAAAGGCTTTTTTGGATGGGCTGACAGCAAGTAAAGAAATTACTTGTGTTCAGTTCCACCACTGTCTCCCTAATTTTTTGCTCAGTCCAGATAACAAAATAAGGGCAGATGTTGAAAAGGAGGAGAAAACTACCATGGAAACAATTCAGGCTTTGACTCTCAGAATAAGACTGCTCCCTTAATGGCAAAAGTGACAAAACATATTTTTAATATTTGAACTATTTTTTGGCTCTGGTCTAGCGAGTCACAAAGTCTAAAGGCACTTCTATGTCATTTACTTTTAAAGACAGAAACCTAACAGGAGATACGTAGCTAGTCTAGCAAGCAGACACACTTTTATGATTATGTGGACTAGGATATCTGTTCTGCATGCCTGAACTCCAGCCTCTGCCAAAATCTTTCCTCTTTCATCTTTCCCCTCTACCCTTTTCTCTATATAAACCCCTGCCAGTAGAATGAACCAGTCTTCTCCCTGCCCAAATTTCTTTGCTTACATGGTGTTTGCACCTGAGCTAGTGAGTGGGAAAACCCAAGTTTGACGAACACAACCCCCCTATAGATACATTTTGTGCATGCCACTGCCATTAGGGTTGTGATGTGTCTGCTTGTCTCAAGAATCTAGAGTATGTTGTAGATGTGTTTCACCATTAACTTCCAGTCTAGCATCCCTGTAAGAAAACATTTATTAACTGGGCTGTCATCCATGGATAACAAAGACCCGGTAGTTGAGGTTATGTTTAACTCTATATATTTGAGACTTCTGTTTCACTGTCTGCTCTAGCACTGTGTATTGTTAAAATGGGCTCATTATCAGGTGTCTTCCTATTCAAGAGCAAAATTAAATCCAAATTTTCAAGATTTTTAAGTATAGCTGATAATTTCTGCTCTAGAAATAAAAGACATTTTTTTCAAAAGAATAAGTAAAGCCATTTCATATGGCTCATCCAATTCAAGACCCAAAGCAGATATGACTAAACAGGTCCCACAATGGCATAAATAGGAAATGTTCCTGTTGGTACTAGTTACTATTGCCCTGCGCTGCTACAGAGCAGTTTTTTCCAAGCCCTATACTGTCAAAAAATAAATCTTTCATATGTATTTCTATGTGTTATGCAGAGAAATTCTGGCTTTGTATTTGCCACACACAGAGAAAAAAAAAAATCAAACCAAATCAGTAATGTTTACTTTCGGAGATGGAACAGATAGTTGCAGCCTGATGCATGGTGCATTGTCTGTGAGTTTCGGAGGCAGAGAAGCAGAGACTGGTGAATGTCTCGCTCTACTTACTTATCGCTGCGGAAGGAATGGGTTACCTCAAGGCTGTCAACAATCAGGGAGCAATTTCTGACTAAGTCAGAAAACATCACCACCTGGAGAGACCCAACAGTACATTATCACCATTTATAGAAATTCTGTCTCTACGGTATTCCATACTCTATTGTCTAGAAGTGGGCAGAAGCATTCGGTGGGTTGGATATGATACTCTAGAGATCCCAAACATAGCTATCCTGCTGGGGTCACCACTGAGAAGGAGAATTGAGCATTTTGGGCCAAAGCATGATGAGCCTTTACAGGGATGTGGGAGCAAAGGACAGCCTTCTCCCCATATGGCAAGCACAAAGGCCTGGCATGACTGCTGTTCCTGTGTGCATCATGAGGGACTGTTCCATTTGTGCCACAAAAGACAGGGCTATTGTATCACCTCCCTCTCTGCATTGTCCCAGCTCCACTGCACTGGCATGGAAAGAGGCTGCTTGGCATCTCCCGTGCTGAGCGACATGTGGAGATGTCATGCCCACACACTTCCTGTCTGCCTGGGATGTGAAGCAGTTCCAGATGCCATCACCCGGCTTCTCCTGACACAACCCAGCTGACTGGCTGTGGTTTCTCAAGCTGCTACAGAACTGACCACAACTGATGTTCGTGCCTTAGAAAAGTGAGACAGGACATTGACTCAGAGATCTGAACCCAAACTGACTCCCAGTTTATCTATTTACTCACTTTTGGAGGGGCAGAGAAGGAAGAGAAGGTGCTACACTGAGGGCTGAGTCACCCACATCTCATTGACTTCTGCGACTGTTAAAAGAGTAGGTGTGTCCTGGGTGTACCCAGTAGGCATTAGAGTGTGTTATATAAGGAGATTATATAAAGATACTGTGAGACATACGTATAACACACAACAGAAGGGGAAAAGAAATCTCCTCACACATTTTGCACACAACAGGGGCAGAGCACACATGGCTAAAAAACACTAATGAAGCTGAAGTGCAGCACAAAAGTGTTGTGATCAGAGTAAATTGCGAGCTGCCTCTGCCTGACAGCCTACATATAAAAGTGTTGGGCATGATCCCATGCTCCCTGCCACAATGGAGTTCAGTCTAGAGTAATGACTATTGCTTTAGTACTTGTTTCTGACAATGTTATAGGTCAAGGCAAGCACAGCAGGGAGACTCTTGCCAAAGAAAACCACAGCGATGTGCTGCCAGGCATGCCAAGATACTCCCAAGAAGCCAGTGACAGCAGGAATATGGCAGTATGCATAATCAATGTACTGCTATGCTTTTTCCCCCCTAAATTACAACCCTTCTTACTCAGCTACTTAAAAAGCAAGGGTGCACACCCAATAAGTAAGAACCTTACTGGGCTGTCACAGTTTGTATTTGAAAGGCAAACTGAAGTTCAGGATTAAGGTCATTGTCTATCATTACCATTGGTGACTTTTCACATGCTCAACCCTTTCTCAAAACCTCCAGCAAAAGAGGTACTTCCCAAGAAGGGCAGGACACATGCCTCCTCCTTTCCTCTAAAGAGTCATCATCCTGTTTTCTCAGATTACAAAAAATCACAGCATTGGTGCAAGATCTGTTGCTCAAGGAACCTCCATTCATGGAAAAACACTTCTGAATGCCATTTAAGTATCTATCAGATCTCATCAGTTTAAATGCATTTTGATATGCTTCTTCCTTAACTGTGTAATGCTGAACATAAGGACTCCAAAGTCTGCATACAAAGTTTTTCCTTTAGCATTGTCTTTTCTGCTCATGCAGAGGAGACATTGAGTACTTATGACATGGCAGCTGCTTCCATTCAGAAGAGCGGCATTTGCAAGCCATAGACATCGCTGACACAAAAAGTATAAAGTAGGAACAGATTTGAGATGAAAACATTTTTCTCTGAGAGAAAAAACACATCATTTGATAAGAAACAATGGAAAATTTACCTTAAGAATCCCAAGAAAGTAAACAAACAGCAAGTCTCCCAGGATATATTTACGGAGATAGTATGAGATAGCGACTCATTTTATAAACTTTCTCAGAGATTTTCAAAGTCAGAGTTGAGAAATTGCCACAGAAGCAATTTGATGCTTGGTGATTTAGTCAAATCCTATGGTTTGGCTCTAGAGGTGAACTTGTTCTGAGCTGAACTGTGTCGAGGTCCATGATTTTTTTCTTTCAAGTTGAAAGAGTATAGTTGATACATTGAAAGATAATAATCCAACAATTATAAAGTTACTAAGATAATAAAATACCTGGTAATCTTTGAGGACCATCTCAAATGAAAACAATATCAATGTCTTCTGAAACAAAAGCCCTCACATCTGTAGGAAATACTAGGAAATACTGTCTAACTTCTCTCTTGTAAGCAGATAGGCCAATTGTTTTACAGATCTCAGGGAGGACTCGTGAAACTTTAGCAGGCAGTTTTATTAATAAAAACCACAAGAATTATAATCCAGATAAACCTTAAAGGTCAACCTTCCCTGTTAACGCAACATGATGTTTCTCACATGGACCTCGGGTGAAAACAAAGTTCTCATTGTGTTATCAAAAACTAGATTGCTCCTTTTTTTTTTTTTCCTTGTGTCACTGAATGTCAAAATATTGTTCTTTCAATACATGGAAGTATTTGTATACAGTTTTATAACTGATCTTTAGTTGCTAGCTGGAGGCAAAAAAGAAACAGTAAAGCTGCTTGTTGGGAAACCTCAACCAACAATGAAAATTAATATAGTCCTTTTTTCCTGCCAAAAAAGATTTGAACAGATTTTTAGGTTCACAATGGTTTGTTTATTCTTCAAATGGTTAGATTGGAAGTGACATGTGTGACACAAAGTAAATTAATGAAAAAATACAGAAAGGATGCACATATGCTCTGTTTCTTTCATTTTAATTTTGGAGGATATTGTCGCAATTGCTAACAAAGAGCTTCCTTAAATTCTGTTTAAGAGAAAAGGGAAAGAAATTCAAAGGTAAAGAGAGAGAGAAAAAGCAAAATCTGAATTGCAGAAAGTATGTGTGAGTTTTAACCATTCAGATTTGTATTACAGAGACAAGACTATAGAACAAATACACGTTTCCCAGGCTCCACCTAGCAGACAATTCGGAAAGATATTTGACCCGCTTCCCCCTCCCTTTTTGCCCTTCCAGAATTAATTTTCCCTGCTATTTTTATATGAGTGTAAGACAAAATACCTCTTCACAAAGAAGCAGACTCCCATCTGACAGGATTACTCACCCCTAAAATAAAGGGTTGTACCCAGGTTGCGGTGAGGGCAGAGAAGTCTTAGGGACCCATGCCAGGAAGGGCTGGTTGGGGCCATGATCTAACCACAAGAAAACAGATGAGGCTTTCAAGTCAAGCACTGGCATGTTCACTGGAGCAAAACTATCAGCCTCAGAATAATGATCACAATGTAGATATTGATCGCAAAATGTTTACAGTGCAACATTTGACTATGAAAAGATCCTGGTTCCTGCTTCTGACACCCGTACACCTCCTATTTCTTTCCTGGATTGCTTAAACACTTACAGCTAAGCAAAAGCTGACGTGCTCCTTTTGATGGATGTCAGCGGAACAGCGTGATCTGTGGGCCAAAGAACTACTCATCTCCACAGAAATGAAAATGCTGTTATCCATACCATGATTCAGAAAATTATTTTCTCTCTTCAAATCTTCCTTTCCTTTCCTCCCATCTGTCAAAACTGCCTCTGCACCTTGCTAGCTTCTCTACTCCAGGTTTGTAGGTCTGCCCAGTGCCTATCCAGTAACAGGCCCTGACTCAGGGTAAACCACTAGTTGTATCGTAAAAAAATTGCCAAGAGAAGCAGAGAACTGCCGGAACACAGGCAGATAGGCTCAGAGACAATAAATCAGCACTTCATAATGTTTATACATGTTTGAGAGTATAATTGGGAAGGAAGAAGAGCAATCCTCTAAGATAGTAAGAGTAACAAAGCCTGAGCACTGAGATAAAATTTATGAACAGTGTTATTGAAAAAAAAATGCAGGGAGAAAGAGGGAGTTAATAACATAAAATTTACCTGAAATTTATTTTTTAATTTACATTTCACCCTCAAATTTCCAGAGTTCTTGCTTCACACTTTTGAACTTCATGCATTTTCTCCTCAGACTCCTACGAGTTTCCAAATAATGTTACATTCCTGAATATTAATCTAAAATAATTGAATTGAAATGTTAATTTATTCCTCTTGAGAAAAATATTTATTATCGATTGGGTTCTTAAAAATTAGAGTAATCCTTGTCTCGATAATCCGTGTAAATAAAGAACCTGCTATCTTAAACACATCATGGGGGTTCACTTTTTGATTTTATTGCAGTTTTCAGTGCACTGGAGTTGGAAGTAAGAAAGATTTTCACCATTAAGTCATTGTTTCTTATGAGACAGTGATAAAATTGCACATCAGGCACCGTTTTACTAACTATAAAAAGCAAGAAGTCACCTGAAAAAAAAAAAAGGATGCTAAAGTAGTCTCATTCCTGGTACAATGGATTTTTTTTCTTTTCCTTTACCAGAACATTTCAGGTGACAACATTTTGGAATTTGATGCTAAATTCTCTTGGCTGAGTACAGACTGAGACAAACGCACAACTTTGATGCCTCGGGGATACGGTAATGCAATACAGAAGGATTTATTTTCTTTTTTATTTTTACCTCATGTCACAAGTTCAATTTTAGGCCAACAGTACCCAAAACGGCCACCATGTGATATAGCAGCTTATGCAAAGAGTCTGGCAGTTTTAACCCAAGCCCTAGGACGGAGGAATCTGCCTCACAGACTTGCTGCCACAGCGTTAACACTACAGTTGCTCTGACCGAGCTCCTCCATGCTCAGGTTGGGTACCAGCTCATGGTCTCTGCCATCCCAAATTGAGGCATGGAAATTTCAGCTAGAAAAAGGCAGTAGTAAAATGATCCCAGAAACCAAAAGATGTGTTTTAGAAGTCTGGCTGTGCAGCGCAGATGTGAAAAGGCAATGCGAAGACTACTTTCAAGCATGCTCAAAAATACATTTGGAGGGCATTTTGCATTGACCTTCCCTTGGCTTGCTCTGGCCATTCTGATTCCACTGTCATTAGTAATTACTGCTCCTGCAACAGCAGTCAGTCACACCAAATCCTGCATCAGGGAAAGGGAAGGATCTGCATTGAAACCATAGATACGGCTGCTCTCTGTGGGCTAGTGTCAGAATGGAATAGAAAATTTTATTCAGTTTGTTCCCAGCAATAAATACAATCCTGGCATCCTGGATAAATCCTTCACATAACAGCATGTGTTCTTTTATGCACCCTGGGAGCGATTCTATTTAAAGCCATGGAATTGTGGGTGTGAGACTGTAAGCACATCCACTTACCCAAAACAAAATTAAAACCTGTCTTATATTAGAGTCAGGAGAGCTGTTACGAAAAATGCAAACCATATGAAGTTTTAAGTATACTTATGTTTTTTATCTGTCTCTGTGTAGCATATACAATTGACTTTCACTGCCTGAGATGAAGTGATGACAAGTGTTTTACCATATTATTACAGAATACCCCAGTAGCATTATCACACTTCAACTTTTGCTCGCAATAAATCTCTGCTACATGCATGTCAGAAGTCATTGCTCATATCACATCCAGACAAAGTAAGGGCCCTCCCTCCCCAATGGACATGAACGAGACTCCACACACACTAGGTATCCTGCCATTAAGGCTGCAATAACTCCCGCAGGTCAGACACCGGGAACAACATTCCCACACGCATTACTTGGCAAGGGCCAGAGGTCTGTTCTCAGGCAAATAACAGTGGC
The DNA here is from genome assembly GCA_013398055.1 of Ifrita kowaldi. NCBI lineage: Eukaryota > Metazoa > Chordata > Aves > Passeriformes > Cinclosomatidae > Ifrita > Ifrita kowaldi. The sequence continues at coordinate 564,607 of VZRS01013383.1, read as the reverse complement.
ACAGGCATGAGTCATTTCAGAATGCAATGGATTTATCACCACAATGACACCATCATCCCTTACATGCTGGTTTCCATACGCAAGTCTCATTCCATTTTTTTTATTCTTCTTCTCAGAGATTTATAACTCAACTGCTGAAACATATTTCACATGAACAAAATTCTCTGTTCTGTATGTTTTTTGTAATAGCTATACCATAACCCATATTCTAATTACAAGGATCCAGCTTTACGTCCAGCCTGCTTATTGGTTTCAGTTTGGTCCAACCAAATGATGAGCAGTGTTCCAATCTTAGCAGTGTTAATGACTCTCTTTGGGGCCTTCACTAAAGCATTTAATCTTAAAGCCCAAATTCTGCTGTCTATGAGGCTGGAGTCATAATATTTCTCTAAAAAAGTTAAGGGTAGCACAGACATTTCATGATGAAGTGCATTATTTATTATAGAATTAGATTTGCCTTTGCACTTTTATAGTGAAAGGTGGGAATTCAAACATTCTTCCTTAATACTGACTAGCTCTGGACTAATTAAAGACAAATTAAAGGAGCAAAGAAATGTAAGGATGAGAGCACACAGAAATCATTATTAGATTACATACTCCAAAACTCAACAAAATAGACATTTCTTGAGATAGTGCACATTTTTGTTATGATGGAAGAAATAAGTGAGAAAACTACTCAGGTGATCAAGATACTAATAACCATGCTACAGTGGTTTCCTGGTGTCTTTTGCTCTCTTGCCTAAACTTCAGCAAATTTATTTTTTCCCTTTTTGCAAAATAATTGAAGGAAACTTGGAAATTAACTCTTTGAGTATTTTCTCAGAGAAATATTCCATCCTGCAAATCATGCCTAATTCTGGCTTCATGTGAAATTAATTTCATTAATTTCTACAGCCTACCAACCTAAAAGAGAGGAAAGTGGGGTGTGAAGTTCGTGTCAGTGTAAGTAGCTCTCTGATGACACAGTATTTTCTGCATTTTACCCAAGAGGTAGTTGTAAAACCAGGTATGAAACAAACTGTTGCATCACATGGTGAAGCAATAACTAAACTTATTATTAAACCTCCTCACTTAGTATTCTTCCCCTTTTCAGCACAAAGAAATTACCAAAGCATGAGACCATGCGGGAAGGAAAGGAAATAAAACCATCTTGCTGCACATCCTGGAGAAGCATCTAAAGCCTGAGACTACTGTAGTCAGACCTCCCTCGAATCCTGCCCTCTTTAGCTGCCACCTCTCCTCAGTCCCTACGCTGACCCCCTGAATCAAGCCAGATGGGACTGGCAGAGACATGTCAAGGAAGTGCTGAAAAGGTGACTTGGGTCTCTGGCAGCTAGTCTGGAGCTCATTTCTTTGCGAAATCTCTGGGGGCTGCTGCTTTGCAATTTCTCAGGAATGTTTAATTCTCCTCATCCCTTTGCTGAGTCTCTCTGGAGAGGTCATGGAGGCCTGTGACATCCCTGGAGGGCACTGCCTAACTAAATTAGCATGAGATAACTTTGGACTCTCTTCCAAACAAGAAAATACAAGGGAGAGAATTTCATTAAAAGCAGAAGACTAGGTGATCCAAGTTAATCCCAGCCCAGAGCTGCTGCAGAAATGTTCTCTGTTTATATTTTGACTTTACTCTCTGTTACAGAGTTCACTGACTATAATGGAAGCTGTGTTAAGTGCACAACTTGACCTCAGTTGACCAAATCTTAGTTTCATAATAAAGACAAAAAGTGGGTTAGGCAGCTCTAAAAGGTCTGATTAGTTACTGTTTTGCCTGTTTGTGTGTGACTGCATGGGGCACTGAGTGAATGGTAGAAGATAAGCACCGATGTACTTTAGATGAGCTTTTTAATGAAGCAACATGAACACTTTAACATGCAACACTACTCCAACACATAGGTGTGTAGGCTTAGCAAATACAACCAAGTCCCAAACTTGCGTTTTGGGGTTTTTTTAATGACTTGCATACAAAGAGTTTTATTCAATGGGTGCTGGAAAAAAAGACAACTTGGAGAAGAGGGAATGGCAATGTCTGCACCCTGTCCTGCAATAGCGTTTCCCATGCAACTTGAGGGCAGGGTGAGGCACAAAGGTAGATTGACACACCCAGCAATATCCCACCTCATCTTCCAGCAGTGAAGCGATCCCAGCAAACATCATGGCAAATAGCTCCAAAACAAGGATTTGATTGACTGTATACAAACAGGATGGGGAACAAATTAGAATTTTTTTTACTTGGGCTGAGGTTGTAACAGATGTGTCCAGGGGAACAGGAGATGAAATAAAAATGTACCCAAAAAACCTCATTGCCTGAGCTTCATCTATTGGAAAAACTGAGCTGGTGAGATCCAGGAATTCACACTTCAAAGTACTGTTGAATATATTGGTAGTAATAAAGTGAGACCACCTAACTTAGTACAATATGAATGAAAACCACATTATTCTTACAAACATGAGATTAGAAAGGGAAATTAGAAAGTAAATGCTGTTTATAAGCCAGTCCTGCATAACAGCATGCTTTGGCTATATTGGGACAAATCCTCCTCCTTCTGAGAAGACAAGAAGAAAAGGAAAAGGTACAAAAGTTCATGCAGTTCACATTAAGGACAACCCAATGTGCTCTCTCCCTTCAGGAAGGAAATATTAGCATGGCCCCTTAGCTACACTCTGAGGGCAGTGATCTGCTGGGAAACATGATTTCAAGTCGGCAGATCGTGGGGCACCGGCAGGCTAAACCAGGCTTCTTGCTCCTGTCATAATTGCCTCTTTTCCACAGGTCTGCTGCTTTGCCATGGGTGCCACCAAGTTTGTACACATGCAGTTAAAAAGCAAACTTTCCAGAAGAACTGAGTGTCTGTTTAGTAAGTGCTTTTTCTAGTCTTCCTCAGAAAGATGAAATTATATGCCAAAGGAGAAAGTTATTCCAGCATGGGAGAGAGACTGGAGAAAATGCATGAAAATAACTTCCTTCCACAGTGAATATGCTTACCCACTCCTTAAAGCTTGCTTCATCACCAAAATCACACCCTGAAATCAGGCATGTGGGCCCAAATCCAGCCCCCCTGGAGTCAGTCAAATCTTTGCTATAGACTTCTGTGAGGATGGAATTTCATTCCTTATGTAGGAGCCTGTCACGGCCAAAGGCGAAAAAGAAAGGGTGTTTTCCATGCAGGCTCTGCTTTTTTACTTTTGTGCCCCTTGGGAAACTGGTGCAATTAGATCCCTATTATTATATACTGGAAAGGCATATTTGGCACTGCATGTGAGTTTATGTACTTAAAAAACAGAGGGAAATTTTAAATATAACTTACTCTCTTTCAAACACCAGACTTTATATATAAACAGTTCAAAGCTGCTACAGTCTGGTAAGTGAATAATTAGGGGAAAATAAGCATGTGAAATATATGATTAGCTGGCAGAGAAAGGGTGCTAAATAAGATTCTAACCCCTTTTAAATGCCAAAACAAGGGATAAAAATTCATATTTGTGTCCAAAAAAATAATCAAACTAACTTCAAATATTTGAATCAGAACCACAAGGAAGGAGACTTTATAGCAATAGGTTTTTGTCTTTATTGTAGAGCTTCCTGGGAAGGTGCAAATAGGAAAATTAAGCCAAAGAGACTAAAGGTGTGATCTCAACGAATCTACTTATCCATGCATTAAACACATCCTTTGTCACAATTGGAGTCACCCTTTTCATCTACCTAAATTCAGAACTCTCTGGTCCTGAATACAAGCCCATGTTGGGGTTTAATGCAACTGAATTGATTTATTGTACTATTTCATCCAGGCTGATTTTCCTGGACCAGACCCATCAGCATACTGCACTGTGAGGAACAACATGTGAGTGATAGACTCTTGGAGTTCTTACTGTAAATATTGAATTTTCTTACTTTTTTTTTGATCTACAGACAGGTCAGTTTGTGTTCTGTTTCCTTTAAAATGTACTTTCTCCTTCTTGAGTTTTAACTGGATACAGTAGTCTGCATTGTCCTCAATTATCAGCAACAGTATTTTGAAGTATTTATCAAATAATCTGTTTTGTCTCTTGAGAAAGCAGCAAGCCAATGGTGAAGAAAATCCTTGCATTTTCAAATTCATCATGCACAGGAGGGCACATCCTCAGATGTCATATGCATATCCTGCCATGTCAATTATTCTGTAACGTCCTTCAGACATTTCTGGGTAAAAGTATCACAGAAACCCAAATAATTTTCATCACATCTGAACTTTTATATGCCTCACCAGAACACACTCAGGGAGGAAGGATTTTGTCTTTATGTTGCAGGGTAAGAAAGGAAGATGCCTTTTTTTCCAACTCCCCCAGCAATTCAATGCCTGGAGGAGAAACAGGAAAGAAACCATGGTGACCTCTCTGAACTTAGGGAAGCAGCTGCCAGCTCAGCAGGAGTAGCATTGCTGATGGACTCTAGTACCTACTCCTGGAAGAAGCCTTTAAGCCTTTCTCTCTCTCCCTCCCCTCTCTCTTTCTTTTTCTCTCTTTGACATCTTCTACCTCGAAGTTATACAAATGGAAGAACAAGAGAGAACTTTCAGAAACCTCCAGAGTCAACTTTTTGCTAGACTGTATAAAGAAGTCATAAAGTTAAAGTTTCCAATTATCCATACAAAATCAAAACAATATAATTGCTGTATTGACCAAGCAAGGCATAACTTTGTTTAAGGAATGATTTATGTATCATTTCTACTTTCTTGAACACTTTCCCTCTTGAAATATTAATATTATTGCTCTCTGAATTCAAACTGCTAAAGAAATGTTTATGCTTCTAAAAAAGATTTAAGCTTGGCAGATGTGAAACAAACCTACATCTCGTATGTAGGGAAAAATTTCACACAAAAGGAAAATGCTGACTTTTCTAATTCTAGATTTAAAGGTACCTTTGAAAGTTTCTAGCCAGTTATCACAATGAAGTTCAGCAACAACTTATTTCCTCTACCTTTGAGAAAATGAAGTTATTAGAAGAACAGAAAGCAAAATAAACAGATAAGGTGACAGGAATTTTTATTTTTTAAGATTGAAAGTGTGAGAATGTCAGAGAAACCAGAGCACAGTTGACATCACGATCCTGAATATTTTATTGCACACTTCTAACCTTAGGCATCCAAAGGGGACTCATGCACATATATGAGGGGGAAATACATCAATTTTCCAGTACCAACACCACACAGAGGTGCCACATGACACTGAAACATCACAGCCGGTCAGTTAAGGCTTCTTTTTGTTTTCCCTGTTGTGAAGCCAAAGTAAATGGACCATCTTGAGACTGTGTATGAAGAGCATTAAGTAGTGCAAGCACTTACACTTGTGATGGGTTAAGTGCACACAGTGAGTCTGCTACCTTGGATCAGCTACACAAGGCAACATGCAACTCTGCCTTAAGTGTCTGTTCTTCTTCTGGTTTCTTTTCCTCTTTTATTTTTGTTGTTTTGTTTTTCTTCCCTGCTTCCTCCCCCCACCCCCAGCCCAAAATCTAGGAGAGTCAAGCACAGGCCTTGATTTTGCAAATACTCCACAGGGTGTACACTAAATGGGGCTCTGGCCAGAAGCTTCATCAAGCTCAGACCTTTAAAGAAAAGTAGTTTAGGCTCTGCAGTTAGAGGAAAGAGTTGATATGGGGCTCAGACAAAAACACAGATGAAGAGGAAGGGGGAGGAGAGGAGAATGTTTTCTGGCATCTGACCCAGGTTTAAAACTGTGTTTCATTTTCTTAAACAAAACCAAAACACTCCTCCAACTTTGGGAAATCCTTAGAAAAACAACAAAAACATTGTTTCAGAAGGCAATTATGGTTGCTAAAATGACACATCATTTATGAATGGAAGTACTTAGAAGAGAGTAAACTAATTCTTAAGGACAATAGCAAACACACATTGGACCTAAAGCTGCTGTTTCCTTGGCACTGTCACATTGAAAATTAAATTATTCAAGATTTGCACTACTGTAACAAAAAGCAGAGCCAAGACCATTATTTCCATCACTGACAAAGAAATACTTATATCCTAACTGTGCAAAAGTCTTAATAAAACCACAGAATGAAGGATTTAATCAGTAAATGAAACACAGACTGATCAGAAAATTCCTAATAGTAGTAGGGGTAACAGTAGTAGTAGGAATAGTAATAATAATAATAATAGTGATAATACATTACAGACATACACTAGGTTCAGAAGAATGCTCCTGTCTATCAGGTGTGTAGGCCAAGAATTTTATTGTCTTATCCTGTTAAATGTTATCTACAAAAATGTAGAGCTCAACAACTGAATATACACTTTGAAAAACTCCTGTTGTTAATTAGTAAATTTGCATAGGCTAATGTGCCCGGTTTAACAGCATCTCAATAGTACTGACACAGAAATCAAAATAATAGCCACTAAAAATTGGCCAGTTCACAAGTCACACTTAGGACTGTATATTGTAATGAAAAGACCAATTTTTATTATCTGGTAAAAGCAATGTGTTTTTTTATCAAGATCACATCTAAGGCTTTGCAATGATGTCATTTTTAAGGACTCTGGTTTTGAAAGAAAGAGGATAAATACTTCAAATTGCATTTCCCCTAGTCCCTTCTACTGTACAGCCAACCAAGTTCACAACAGAGAACTTTTCCCCTCCTCTTACATATTTAGTGTAAAACAGACAGACACATCTTACCAGTTTTTTTGTCTTGTTTACTAATGAAACAAGGCTTATGCACTTCACATGCACTTGGTTGTGTGTACACTAACTCTTGATTTCCTACTGCCTTATTTCCACCAAAATTTGGCAAAGGAACAGCAGTACCAAAAATATTAAAATACTGCAAGTCTGGCCAAAATAGGAGTTGACAAAGGGAGAGATACCCTGTTGGATCACGGAGGAAATGGCCAAGCCTGAATGTAACCAGGGAATGCACACAGGAAGGAGCAATTACAAAGGATCAGAATGTATGGGAAACTTCAAGCAGAGGTTGCAGTTCATATGATACTAGACACCCAACCATGTGTTATAAAACAAATGGCTTGTTTACAGAACTGCATCTTCAAAAAATGAAGTTCAGACTTGCCAGCTTTGGAGAAAGATTGTGCAGGAGCACAGGCTCTGGGGTTTTAAAATTTGTTTCCTTTTAAATGCTGCTGGCTTTGCATAAGACCTACACATAATAATTACAAATAGACAGGCTGACCACACCTTGCTCAAAACACCTGACCAACAGTATGAAATTTTGTGTGAGTTTCCCCACCAACTACTCCAATCCTACCAAGGGAAGTGCATGGGATGCTGGCATGGAAACCCTTTGCCCCTTCCAGTCAGCTGGATACTTCAGCATCAGTGTCCCCAAGAGCAGACTAACCTGGGAGAGGCTGAGAGCAGACCATGGCTGGTTCGGTGGGCCACAACAATTGCACATTGCTTCCAGCAAGGGTTAAGCCAGGAAACATCTCCTGTCTTATCACTGCAGTGCATGCCCAACTCTGCTGATAGCATCTGCCTGCTCACCCCTAATTCTAGGCAGCTTTATGCATCAATGGTGTAAATATGACACCAAGGGGGGCACCCACTACCCTCCTGTTTTATGTGGATTGACAAGAGGTTATTTTGATCAAGCAGATGAGAAAATGCAAACAAGAAAATGTTGGCAGTTCAAACCGGCTTTCATTTCCTAGTGCTCTCCAACAAAATTAGTTGGGAGAGATTACTTACTTCCCTTGTCCTCCCCACCTCAGCCCAGAAAGCTCTCAGTGTCGATGGCCCTAGAGGCTGTACCCATGGCTCTGTCTGTAGAGGCTGGACAGTGGGAGTCTTTAACACCCTGCAACCACAAAGGAAGAACAAATATCTGCCAAAGAGCCATATAAGCTGTCTCAAGGCATTTGGATCAGCCCTGATCTCACTAGCAGGCATTGCTGCTCAACTGGAACACAAATTCTCTGTACATGTGCCAAGATATTTCATCTCTTAATTGAAGTAAAAAAGTCATATATCTGGGTCTCTAAAGGAAGCCATTCTTCCCTTGTGCAATCCCAACATACTCCTTTCTAAGCACACCTTCAATCATGACTCAGACCTGGGAATGCCACTGAGGAAGAGGAAGGATGCACTGCAATATAAACACTTGCTAATCCAGCCAGATTACTGTGGGCTATTGGGCAGGCAGTTAGAGGTACACTGGAGAGTGTATCCTGTCTTTGGGGTAAAAGAAACCTGGCAGGTCTTTTATTTTATATCACATTGTGGTATCTACCAAAATCCCTTAGAAAATTTTTACAACTAGATACTATATAGCATTTTTCTCCTCAACAATGCGAGGAGAAAGTACTCATAGCTATTTGGTAAGGTATATTAGTGTCCTATAAAAAGCATTAAGCCATGATCTTTCCATAATAATTTCACAAGTAGGATTTTTTTCATAAGTATTTTTCTTTAGATGTTGTCTGTGTGTGTTCAGTTTGCAGCTCCGTGCCATCAGAAGCATACAGAGGTTCTTGTCTCTTGGTAAATACTATGTAAATTTGTTCCTATGATTACAGCATTTGCTAAAATGAGCACAGTAATTAGGAGGCAATCCTTACTTTATGAATTTTCCATAGTAGGTTTGATGCTCCAAGATAAATCTCCAGTTCATCAAAATAGCTGTGCTTGTGCTTAATTTCAAACATACCTTTACTCCACCACAATTAAGCAAAAGACTTGAATACATGCTTGTTGCTTGAAGGGGATTAAATCTGTTGACTTTAATTAGATTTATGCCCAGACTGAAGTTCTTTCCTGAACTGAGGCCTGTGAAGTACAGTGTTTTGAAAGAGGAAGTACTGAATGAAAACTAAGAGAGATTATTCAGATTATCATTTGAATATGAAATAATACTTTATGTTTTTCATATTCTGTAAACATTAGCTATTTAAAACATGTCATCATCCATAAGGAAGACAGTAAATGCTTTTAATTTATTTAATATTATCCAACTCTGTTGTAAAAAATCTCACACTTATATCAAGCCTCATAAAGAGCAAGCCAAACTACACAAATCAAACACTTTTCCTTGTGAATTAGTTCTAGGAGAGGATACAGAAAGGCTGTTACAGATAAAATGATCATATGTTTCTTAGGCAATTACTTGTGGCATTTCAGGATAATGTCTTGATGGACACATGAATCTATTTTAAAAGGTTTGGTGGTAACTTTTCTAAGAACATACTTTATTAAGTATCTAAAAAAATTTCTTTTAAAAATACTTTCTGAATAATGATAAGTGAACTAACCTCCATAAGAGAACTAGATACTAATCATAATTTGAAATCAGACAGACAGGAAATTGCCGCACCCTACATTAGTGAATGCATCCAGGTCCCATGGTAGTCTTTACAGTGAGTTTAGATTGTCTATGGGAAATGAAATCATGTGCCAAAGGCCAAGTAAATCCAAAATTAAAATTCACAGTTATGTCTCCCTGTTGCATTCATAACCCTGCTTATTGCCTCTTACATCATTACAAAGTGTTCTCCAGAAGAGAACAACCCACTGCTGTGCTATGCACACCACTAGATGCTACAGGCTGTCCAAGTTCTGCTCCAAAGGCCGAATATCACCCACTCAGTTTTAAAAATTGTGCTCAGGTCATCGTTCATGTCTATGTGGTGGTCAGACTCTGGGATACTGCGTGCCCCAGAATCATCTACTGCTAACTCCCAGGTTTGTTTTACCACAAGCCCTCTAATTCACTTTTGGATATTATATTCTATACGATGACAACAGCACTTACACTCTACACACTATTACAGAAATAAAAAGTGCCTCTTCCATTCCCTAAAAGTTATCACTGCAATCACTTGTAATGACATTTCTGGACAATGTCTGTGTGGACACGTGCATATATTTTAAATAGTTTGCTGCTAACTTTTCTTTTACACATATTTCTAATACCTACCATCTCTCCAAAGTTCACATTCAGTGGTCTCAATTCCCTTCACTGTTGTTTGCAAGAATGGGAATTAGAAACTTTGATGACCTGGTGAAATCACTCACTCAAGAAATTAAACCAAACAATAAAACTAAGTAGCCTAAATATTGTTTAGCAGAAACGTGGCACCTGCAATCCATTACTGAAAGAACTCAGTACCATAAAATATAGCGATCAAGTTTTCAGATAGCACAAAAGATGTTAGTAGAGAATGAAAATAGAGTAAGTTTATTTTCTTCTGGTTCTAACTTCATTTAGATTTTGTAGTTGGCAGCATGTCAGGACCAACAGGCTTCCGGCAGGAGATCATTATTTTAAAACATTAACTCCCATGTTAATGTTTGATTTTGCTAATGTTTAAATTGGGATATATTTCTGAGCAGGAGAACAGAGGGATAAGAAGATCACACACGATGCTCTTTCTCCAGTAAAAGTAGCCAGAGGTGGGTTACAGTAAAAAAAATAAGCTAACATCATGTAGCAGATATAATACAATTCACACAGGTAACTGCTAAATCCAAGGAGCAGGAAAGACAAGAAAATACAAAGAAAGAGCTTAGCGATAACAGAAACAATTTATTTGGCATAGGAACCTCTGCCACATTTCTGCTATCCCACTATTTGAGTGAGGGCTCCTGCAGAGCATCAGCCTCGAAGCTGTGTGTCATTGGAGAAGCAGTGTTCTGGGAGAGACCTAAACCTCAGAGCCTGACTATGGGAAGTCATCAAAGATCCCACCACACTTTTAACGAATAAAGAATTTTAATGAATCAGAACCTGGTCAAGTAGCACCTGGGTTAAATAACTGGCAACCTAGCATGGAGAGTGTGAGAGTGGAAAGTCAGAGATTAATCACAAATAAACACAGATTGTAGAAACAGATATTCTTGCCTCTTGAGTTAGTCTCAAACTTAACTCCATAAAATAGCTGATGATCTCACATAAGCTCACTAATGCACTTGTCAGAATAAGAGAGTAAATTAAAAAAAAAACCCCTACTGATTTTAGTCACAAGGCACCAAGGGACTCTAAAGTATATGAGCTAACTCTGAGTTGGATACCTCAGACATCAGAGTACACAGGACCTACTGTGTGTAGTTCCCCACTGTGCCATCCACTCCTGCAGCCACACTTGTCCCCATCCTCCTCACACTTCCAACTGTATCACATACATTTCACTCTCTATTGATACCTTTGTGTAATACTGCAGCCATGCCTTAAAATTCAGCTCACAGCTCATCTAGTTTCCAAGTTTTTTCATAACAGGAAATGTGATTCATACATATCTTTAATTACATGTATCAATGTAAAACACTAAGCTGTTGCAATAGCAAAGCCTGGTTAGCAAAACTTTTCCAAAATTTCAGGGTGGTTTTACAGAAGAAAGGATTTCATGCCGTGATTTTCCAATGCCACTTTGTGTGCGCTTCATGAAGACCACGTCTCCAATATTGATACCCTGCTACGAGCCATCATGGAGCTTTTGTCCTCTGCAAGGAGAACTCTTACCAGAATTTCATGCTTCTCTTTACATAACAAGGCACCCTGCAGAGAGATACTAAATTTATATACAAATGAGGCTTCATCCATATTTCAGAGGGCTGATGTTGCTGAGTCATGCTTACGGGCAATCTAACCAACAAAAGACGGTAGAAAACAGTAAACTAGAACAACTACTTCTGAGATGACATGGACTATTCCCATTAGTTTTAGTCAGCATGATGCAAAACACAAACTTTCGTTACACTGCATCAGGAACAAGAGTAAATATTATTATAATTTTCTTTCTTGGCATCTAAAAGTAGCAATGCAGATTTTCATTCCCGTTGTGCCTTTGCAATATGAAATGACTGGTTATTTGTTGAACAAACTGGTGGGAAATTACAAAAAAAATTGAAAACATAGCAATCACACAAATACAGAATATTTTTAAGGACTTTAATTGCCAGAAGTAGTACATTAGCAAGCTGTTTCCACCGTAAAATAACTGGTTTGCATAAATGCATTGTGTTAGCTAGTCAGTAGCTCAATTATTACTTTGTTGTCTTGGGTCTAAATATTGGAAGTAGAAGTGTAACTTAAAACAAGAAATATCTGTCAAGCAGGAAAGCTCAAGATACCTTTTAATAACATACCAGAGAGCTGCTTTATTGTGTTGCTGCTGCTGCTTCTTTTGAACTCCTAGATAATATCAGATGAGGAACATTATACTGTTCTATGCACATTTCCCTCATCACCACAGTATCTGAAAAGCTTCCAGTAGTTCATTAAGCAACATGACTAACCTCCCTCATTTGTGGTTTCTCCATTCGCTCTCTCATCCTCTCTCCAAGGGAAGAGCTCTGTGTGCATGTGTGTGTGCGCACAGTGTTTTGGTGTGTTGTGTTGGTTTAGTTATTTTCAATTTTATTATGTACATGCTATCCTTCATTTACAACAAAGACTTTATCTCACTTAACTTATGCATTTGTATTCATGTGTTACTGAGTGAAGCCTGCATTCCTTGCCCTACCTCTTTGCTTCAGCACACACTCTCTTGCTGTTCTTACACACGTCTAAAGGACGCAGCAAAGTGGATGCATGGCACAGAAAAGACCAGCTAAGTCAGAGGAAGAGAGTGGAAGGGTGGGAAAAAGGTCTCATAAATTATGCAGGCCATGACATCACAGCTGCTGACGGGTTTTTCATTTTGTAAGATGAGCTACGACAAAAATCCCTCTCTGCTGTTAAAGTGGATAGTGAGCATTTGAGAGTCCCCCATAGGGACGTGTATGAAGTTGCAAAATCTGTCTACTGTGCACGGAGGTGCAATACATAGGGGTTTTGCTGCCATTACACAACTGTGTGGATGAAGATGGCTTTTCATGTATAAAATGCAGATTGGAAAAACTTCAAGAAGCTAAGCCTGACTCTTCCCCTCCATTATGCTAGCATATGCAGAGCATAACTTCACCAACTCAGCATATTCCTGCGCAAGAAGAGACCACATCTTGGTAGCATATGTGTAATTTTCTTAAAGCCCAGAGTGAAAGACATTATGATAGGCAAAGTATTTAAGTTAGAGTGCTGTAAGGATTGTGGAAAGCCATTGCAATTTTTATGCATTTGTCAAATTTGGTATCAAAACACTGCCGACAGTCTCAGTTCCCCCAGCCAAGATTTCTGGTATCCTCACCTCTATCAATTCAAGTTCATACACATGTCTACCTGTAATAAGCAATATAAAAATGCCTTCAATTTCTGCAATTTTTTTCCCCAGTATATCTTGAAATGTCTCAGGTAAAAGCAATATTTGTTATTATTTTTTTGATGGTGAAAATGAGAGAAAGAAACAGGAGATGACTCTTCAAAGTGAGTCAAAAGATTAGGCCTTAGTCCACAGTGAAACTTCAGGGCTCATACACCAGTCTGCTCCCAAAGCAACATAGTCACACAAAAGTTCTAACCCTAACAGAATCTGCTTTAGAATGAAAGGAAAAATTACTCTAATGTTCACAGGTGTAGATACAAAATTAGCTTAATTTCTTTTTTTTTTTTCCTAAAGACACATTTCTGTGCAACATATTGGACATCTAGCCCAGGATTTTCTGCTGTTTGATTGCTGCCCTTCAGAATAGTTGCAGGAGGATAGAAGACCTTATCCTCTTATCCAGAAGGAGACAGCTAATGAACAACTGAATCTTTAATTGTGTGTTGAGGATAGCTCTGGAAGATTTTACTACCCCAACATTTAAAAAACAGGAAAGCCACAGTAAAGGGTAGTATCCCTTAATATGAAAAAGTCTGGGAATGGAGCTAAGATGCCTGGCTGATGAGCAGGAGCCTTGCGTCCTGTGAGACTCTGAGCAGAATCTTCAGCGTTTGCCTGCTGCCTTCAGGCATCAACGCCAGAAATGACACAGAGACCTGCATGTCAGCTGTCACTGCAAAGATCTCAGTGAACGTTAAAATACTTCCTGCACATACAAATACAAATACAATTTGTATTTGGCAAATACAATTTCTGGTGTAAAACCGGCCACTCACAGGTCACCTCAATTTCCCTTCAGCTTACTGCTGCCAGTGAGAGCAGATGCGGAATAAAAATAGGGGCCAATTTTTCCCCCTCATGGTGGCTCTCTTGCTTGGGACTCCACAAACTGCGCTACAGATGTCAACAAGTGCCACAATAAACTAGAGCTTGCTCTTTCCCAAAAGCCAGCAAAGTCATTCTGATGTTGCCTACTTTAAAAGTGTTGTTTAACCTCAGCCAGCAACCAAGCTGCCCCTACTGGAAACCATCACAAAAAGAAAATCGAGAAATGAGATATTTTGAGACAAGTTTCTTAATTACTTAGGGGTTTTTAGCTAAGCCTTCTAATAATTTGGATTACTTTTCACCTTGAAGCAGTTTTGCCTCTGAAATACTCTCCTGGTCATAACTTATTTTGTCAAGTTGGCTTTTTTTTTTAAAGACGTTTCCTTGGCCAAAGTATTCTTTATGGATTTAAGCTGCTGCCAATTGCCTGAAAATTAAAGTGTGGGTAAAATTCAAAAGAGATATTTCTTAGGACAAATATGGAGTTTGATATCTAACAGATATGATGGAGACTTTCACAGTTGTCTTGGGACCTGAGAAATATTTTTTTTTTTTTTTTTTTGGGAAAAAGGGGGCAACGTTTTTTTTTCCCCAAAACAA
>VZRS01013383.1:530729-549953 GCA_013398055.1 Ifrita kowaldi | reverse complement strand
TTTTTTGGGAACAAGAGGGACACAGTTATTTTTCCCACAGGACATAACATCTCAGCCACTTACACCTTCTTTCGGTCTGCACATACTGTAGAGGGTAGGCCAATCATGTCCTCTTATTCATGGATCAGACTTTTGCAACTAATGGAAAACAAAGCACTGTCTCCACCAAAGGTATCAGGAAAGGATGTTACAAAGATGACAAAGAAAGTACAAGCACAACTTCTCGAGTGGGAAATGTGTGTTGCTATAAAGCAATACAACAACAGATGCAGGAACAATTGTTGTCATAAATAAGTAGGGAGAGAAAGACCCAAAGTAACCCGAGGTTTCTTGTGGGTTGGTTTCTTTTCCTTTTTCTTAAAAAAGAAAGACTAAGTTACATATTGTCCAGACATTTGCTGGCTTAAGCTTAAAGGGCCTGCGTGCAGAGTATTCACACTGGGACTCTGCTCTTTTCTCTCAATAACATTATTTCAACTATTGAGTCGTGTTGCCACTGGGAAAATATGAACATTTCAACAAAGAAAAATAAATTGCATTTGTGTTCTCACTTCAACTCCCAGATTTTTGCTGGAGAGGAGCCAGGACAGTGTTTCAAGGTGCTGACTATCTCCTTCCAGCAAAATAGAACAGATGGGACAGAGCTAGGCTGGGACCCCGCAGCTAGATGCAAACACATATAAGTCTTGTATCAGAGTAAGGCTCTTTCCTCCTCTTACCCTCTGTACTTGGAGTACCTTGGATTTCAGAATATGGACATCTAAACACAGCAGCTAGGAGGGAGCAATGGCACATTTGCCTTGTGCATTGCACCATGTGCTGCTGCAGTTCAGACATTCTCAGGAAAAGCAAGGTTTGCTTCCCTCCTTCGCCGCCTGCAACCTCAGAAAAAACCCTCCACCATTCTCAGATGTAGTTTCCCTCTGATGCAACAGGAATATCCCCTCTTCCTGGGATACAGCTGTATACCAAAGGCTCCACGACGGCCTGATACTAATACTTTAAGGCCACGCAAATGAGGGGGCTCTACAATTTGCTCCTGGTCTCAGTGGGCCCTGCCACTCTGCCAGCTTCTGCAACATGTGTACAAGCACCACATTTGCAAATACAACCCTAGTGCGTATCCACACAAACTCTTCACAGCAGCTAGTTAAATAAAACATGGCATTTGCTGGCTGTAAGCAGTGGAGGGAGAGAGGGCATGAAACATGAGCCTAATCGGAACTGGGGAGCTGGGGTGAAGAGGGTTACAATCCACATTTACAGAACACTTTTTGAATACCAAAAGCTTTCCTCTTTATAATACAAAAACTTCGTTCACTTCAGTTCACTCACTATGAATAACGAACTGGGGAATTAAAAGCCTTAAACCTGTTAAAGAAGGAATATTAACTTAGGTATAAATATAGCTGAAATAATCCAGACAGTTTTATGACCTTACACCCCCAAATGAAGGTGAAATGCAGAATTTTTCCCCAGGAATAGTGGTAAACACAGCTAACAGATGGAAGAGCTGAATGGAAATTTCAATAAAGTAGGCCACAAAGAAGCATTTGTAAGTGCAGGGGTGCTCACTTAAAAAAAGTGGGAGAAAAAAAGAAGGCTAAAAAATGGAACTTTGTTTTATTTTGATAGAGTGCCAAAACAGTACTGCATTCCTTAAAGCGCAGAATAAAGGAACGAGTTAGACTGGCCTTCTCAACACCTCAGCAAAAGCCCCCATGGGTCTCATTTTGCTAGGATGACTATTTATATGACAGGTAAGGGAATAATTTTGTTGGATTCAGTTACACTAGGCCTCCTTGACCTCTGGGTCAAAAGAGCAAATGCAAAAGTGACAATGTGGATAATTGCCTGTTTAGGATAATGGAATACTGATTGAGGGTCAATTATTATAACACCTGAAAGATAAATGAGCTGATGTGAAAGGTTCAGCAGAGGTAGCAAACAAGAACTGTCTGCATGCACCATGCCATGGCTAATCATGCAGAGTACAGACTGCTGCATTTGATAGCAGGGAAGCACATTTCCTGAGCTGAACTGCTAAAGCCAAGCAGTTTCCAAGCCCTAAAATATTTCAGTCTGTAAAACATGCCATAAAATAGAAATTCAGCTCCACTGCCCAAAGCTGCAGGATTAAGGTAATATTATTTAACATGCTACACAATTAATTTCCATTATAACCCTTGTCTGTGCCACATATCCCAGACTTATTCTTTCTTCTGTCTCCTGAGTCAACTCTCTTCCATTGCTACACAATTAAAGAAAACTAAGTTTGACATTTGTATTTCTAAATCCAACCAAAGGGGAAGCACCATTCTGGCTGTTACTACAGAGAGCCACTGTGGTTCATAAGATTTTTTAAAAAATGAATTTTGTCCATAAAATATTTTGAAACTTCTGTGCTTGTGACTGTCCTGGTTGTGTTGTTGTGCATTGCTTTTGCATGGTATGATTCTTGAAATGCTTGTTCCTCACTTTGGTCTTCTTCCTATTTCCTTTGTCCCACAAAAAACAAATATTCTTCTTTCCTCCTCTATATTGGGACGGTATAGGGTTTAGGCTGGAACAAAAGCATTTTCAAGGGGAAAGCACAACTGACCCCTCTTTAGGGTTACAGTCCAGCTAGAGGTCAGTCACTATTCTCTCCACTGAGTGTTTTGTCTGGAGAAAAGGAGGCTCAGAGGAGACCTTCACTCTCTACAATTACCTGAAAGGAGGTGGTGGCAAGGTGATGTTCAGTCTCCTCTCCCAGGCAGCAAGTGACAGGATGAGAGGAAGTGGCCAGGTAAGGCTCAGGTTAGACATTAGGACAAATTTCTTCACTGAAAGAGTCGTTAAGCATTGGAACAGGCTTTCTAGGGAAGTGGTGGAGTTGCCATCCCTGGAAATGTTCAAAAAATGAGTAGATGTGGCACTTTGCAGTATGGTTTAGTGGGCATGGTGGTATTAGGTTGAAGGTTGGACTTGAAGATCTTGGAAGTCTTTTCCAACCTTACTGAATCGAGTAAGCAGACAGAGAGAGTTCAGATACCTAGAAATCCCACTTTGGTGTGCAAAAAGTGTTTCCAGATAATTTGAAATGTCCATCTTCTTGTAGCATGAGATGTATGAGCAATAAGAAGCATGTCTCTATGAACAGTGGAGCTCTGATATAATGCTCTCAATGCGAATATTCATGTCTCAAAAGTATGCCACAGCAAAAAGTGTTACATAGAAAATATTTCACTCAAGTGAGATGAAAAGGGCTCAGGAGTTCTGCAACAAACCCACAACTCAATGTAAGCCTCTCCCAGTGCTTTTCCATAGCGGCATGAGAGGACCTTGCCTGCTTTTTCTCCTCAGCCTCTCTGAGAACAGGGATCTTGGAAAGAGCAGGAATAAGCATGTCTAAATTTCTGTGACACGGTCAACAGAATACATTAGAATAAAACAGGCTATCAAGAAAGTGAATATATGAAATTATAGCACCTTCAAGGAGACTTGAAGGTGACCACTGCATGAGTATACAGGGAGAGAAGGGGCATTGCCCAGTTCGGCTGCAACAGTGTGAGTCACTGCTGCCCTGTGCCTCTGTGCTAGATATGATTTTTCCTTTGGTTGTTACGTGAATGTTAATCTTCCAAACTCGTAATCCTGTATTTTAGCACAAATATATCTTTTTTAAAAATTCCAGCTATAATGACTATAATGCAGTAGCAAATTAATTTCTCCCCCCGTCTCTCCAACTGGCATATCACACTCTTATGCTTCATTTATACTCATCATGTAAGCTGGGAAAAGATGAATGACCAGACCATGAGAGGAACTTGCAGGTGGTTCTCATCTCTATTTTATTTTATGAGAATATCACTACCTCTTCTTCAATACCATCAGCCGCAGGAACAGTAATTTTGATGCCAAGCAGGAGTTTCAAATCCACGATGAAACTACCTTTTCTATAAGGTAAAGGATTAAAACTAATCAACTTCATAACAAGCCAAGTGCCCTGCTAGAACTGCTAGAAACACCTCCTGGTAGGAACAAGAAGTATGGAGAGTAAATCACATGACTTCGGGTAAGAAAACAAAACAAAAAAATCCCAACCCTGGGCCAACGATCAAACACTGTCTCACAGTGACTAATTTCTGACTAGAACCCTACTGCTTTGGTTTTCCTTTCCCTCAGACGAGATGAATCATTGCTTGCAGGCTGACAGAAACAGAAGGCATCCTTTTCCTTCAGCTGCCAAACCCCTCATGATTTTCCTGTATGACAAAAGTCCATCCGGCAGTGATGAGAGATTTCTGAAACTTGTTGAAGTCTTCAAGGCTTAAAAGATTATTGAAATCTCTTCCACCATGGGGATAAGCTAGCTCTTATTTCAAATATGATGTATTTTCTATTCCACTGCATTCAGCTTCTGCAGGGAGCATATCCCTCGAATGTTCCACAGCTCAGAAATGTCTCTCATTTTACTCTCAAAGCTATTTATCTTCCTTGAAAATTTCCTACCTCTGTGCTTTTGCTATTTTGAAATCCTTGTAGCAATAAAACTGAAACAAACCCAAACCTCTACAAGATGAGCCTATAGAAAGAGACACACAGTTAAAGAAATAAATCCCATGATGCTTCCAGTTCCCACGCTAACATGGTGCTTTTTGTCTCTTTGTCCCACACTTGGGTGCTGGCATTCTGAGAGGCATCTAGCAAAGAGATGTAGTGCAAGTTTCATGGAGACCCAAAAGTTCAAAGCAGGGCCCCTTCTTTCTTCCCACCGATGGATGAGGCACTCGTGTTGCTACTTAGGCTGTCCTAACAAAGCATCCACAAACAAAACTGATTCCTGAAAATAATTGTGAAGAACATGCTGGATATTTCAAATTTTCATAAACTGTGATAACTGTTAAACATGGGCCCGAATTCTCAGAAATTACAGGAATTGATTACTAGAGCAAAACAGCAGAGAGCCCTCTGGAAAGCACCATTATGTTTTTGTTCTATAAAAGTCCCATAGGGGATTCTTGTTCTGAGGCTACTTGTACAACATAATCAAGTCTCCAAGAGTAGCTCTGCATGACTTCGGTGTAACATCCACCAGGTAAAACTGGAAAGTGACAGTTACGATTACATCTGTCTCTTGAAAGAAATGCTGCTGCTGAATGACTGGAGAACGCGGTGTGGAGCCAACTGATTCATTAGCCCAAATCCACAAATTGCAAAGCAAACTTTCTTGCAATAGTGAGACAAATGGCTTAGCCCCAACAGAGACCAGCAGTGATTTTGCAAAGTGTGAAAGAGTTGGCAGTGCTCTGATTTGGTGCTGCTCCCTTTTAAACAGCCATGCTACCTCCCAGCCTGTTCTAAAAGGCCACTGTCCTGGACAAGCAGGCTGTGCAGGTAGTTTGCAAAACCATAAATTTGAATGGTTTCCTCAGAGCAAATGTAATACCTGATTGCACTCTTTATGTTTTGGGAATGTTAGATTCTGCCTTCTTACTTCTTAGTTACTATCTGATTAACTTAGGGGGGATGCTCTTTATGCTGAGGGCCTCTATAACAGGGATCTGGGGTCACAGGAGCTGCCTCTGAGTGCTGGCATTTTGGCTGATGTTAATTCCTTGATCAACTGTTCCGTTGCATGGTACAGATGTTACAAATGAGCCACTGGCTAATGTCAGTCTGCTTGCACAGCACAAACCTCATCAATCTGGGCAAGCTTGGACCTATGGGCTCTTCCCTTCTTCTCAACAGATGGCCACAAGTTCCCTCCCACAGGAGGAAATCTCATCAAGTCCAAATGTCAAGAACTTTTTCCATTTTATCAGGGGAAAAAAAAAAAAAAAAAAAAGCCCTGAAGGTGTCTTTAAAGAGACTCCATAGAGAAAAAAGGCCTCCGGAGCAAAGGAAAGAAAATCTGGAGTGACAGCAAACTATAAACCTAATGTATGGACAGTTAAGGAAGCAAATGAACCCTTGAGTGTTTCAAATGGAAAAGAATACCTGCCTTTTAATTAAGAATGAAAGATGAACATGATCTGTTGTATACAAGATACAACTCGAGTGAGTAACTTTGGAAGAGGTTGATAGCAAACATATCTTCAGTAACAGCCAATGTAACTAAGGCAGACCAAGTGCTGAAAAAAACAACAGGAAGAAACATCAGATTTTCTGCAAAACAGAAATAAATTCTTAACATTATCCCATCTTCAGCTAACCTACATAGCTTAAAAGATGGGCATAAATCAAAATCAAACAGATCTTCATCAGTAAAGAAATTGGTAAGTCTACTCTGTAAGCTGACAAAATTCTGAAGATCACTCATGAGGACTTTACATAATTTTAAGTAGCCTCAAATTTTGGGGTTTGCTTAGTATGATGCAAAAGACAATTGATTAGTGTATTTTTAGAGAAGACTTAGCAGAATGATAGAAGAGTAAAAGGGGCATTTTTCTTTGGTAGTGGGCCGGCAAAATTCCTTCCCTATAATTATTTTGATGCTGTTTGGCTTCATTGTAATACTAATGGTGGCAGGAACTAGGGATTTTTTGCTTGGATGTTTTATTTGGTTCCTTGGTTTTTTTTTCATTTTTTAACTGAGTTGTCTCATTTACATTTCAGTAAACGGAAACATCCTTCTATGTTAAAGTTGAGATGTCAAAAAGGACATTCCAGTAATTAACCTGAACTCCAAAGTAAACTTTCTGGAAGGAACCTAGAAGAAGAAGCTAAGAGCTGGTCAGATTATGTACAAGAAAATGAGAGAAAAAAATTGAAAAGAATTTATTTTTTTCCTGTAGTTTTTGTCACTGATGCTTTTTCTCCTGGAAAGAATAGTTTTGTAAGCAGCATCAATGTTATTGAAGACATAACTGAAGCTTCACAGTCTGTGTTATTAAAAGCAAACTTACAAGCAGATTCCTAAACAAAAAATATGCTGCATTTATTAAAAAGGACTGAAGTCAAAGCAGCATCCAGACTGTTTTTAGAATTGCTACCAATATTCTACACTTTTTTTCTTTGTGAACAGTTTGATGCTGTTGTTACGCTAAACTACTTACAAAACCATGATAATAATGACAGAGAAGAGATATGTGACTGACTCAAATGATTCTCAAAGCCATCCTCCCATGCCTTATGTGAAACTAAAATGTCAACTTGTAGGCTGCATTCAACCATGAGAATTCTCAGTCAACTCCACCATAGACTGCAAATGTACTCCAACAGCTCTCTAAAGCTTCATCGTAAAAAACTCAGATATATGAGTAAAGAGAGACATCTGGAACAGCATCCCAATTTAGCTTGGCCACTGCAGCTTAATATTTGGCATCACTACTGTCCCCAGGCTCATTTTATATGAGAGATTTCCCTTCTCATTCTGAGTCCTAAAACTATACACCCCACACCCTCATACTTCTCCTTCTTCTTCCCAGCCTGCCTTCCATGATCCTTGCATCCACGAGGAGCCCAGAAGGCAGGGTGGGCAAGTGTGACCTAGAAAGGAGGCTTTGCCTTGCCATGGTTGGGAGACGTCAAGAGAATAAACTTGAATGTGATGTGCTGCAGAAGGAAACCCCTGAAACCAAATTCTCTGTTGTTTTGTGACGTCTTATGGGTTTAGGGGCTATGGTGATTAGGAGAGGAAGAAGGAAGAAGCATGAAACCTCACATTTCAGGGGAAGAACTAAAATTAACATCAATAGACAAACTCCCTGGTTAAAGGGAGACTTACAAGAAGAAACGTTAATTAGCACTTTAGACTATAGTGAGCACTATAGTGAGCACTTGAGGCTTTCAAGTTTTTAATATACAGATTACAATGAAGACATCTTTCCTGCTACTCTCCACAATATTCACAGAGTTTTAAAGAAATGGTGACCTGCTCCTGCTTGAATGTGCCATGCAAATTCTGAGAATGTGCAGGAGAGGGAAAAGTTAATTAGCAATGAAGAGACAGCAAGAGAAAAGTCTTCTGAAGCACAGGCTTAAGTTTTCACTGAGAAAAGATCAGGGCTGTTTTCATCTTTTTCAAAACAGTATCTTTAAATGGTTTCTATGATAAATAGGATATTGTAACATCTGAGATGTGGCTAGTACAAGCTGTCTACTGAAATTACTAAAATGGACAGGAAACTTGAAAATGGTTGGCATGGGCTCCCCAGACATGCCATGAACCATTTTAAAACCAGCATGCCACCAGGGAGCAAGGTAGACATACTAATTTATACTTCACATGTAGCTTAATCTGCCATACCAGAAAATAGATGTTCAGTTTTCCCCCAGGGGTAAAAACTTTTATTTTAACAATAGTCATTTACTTCAACAGGTCTGTATCAATCCCTTTCCTTATTTACAGAGAAATAAACTGCTTGCTGTTTAGATAACATTCTCTTCAGGGCAGGCGTAGCTTATCGCAGCTGCCTGCTGCAAACCCAGTCCAGGCTGCAAACAATACACTTTTACCAACTCTACTGCCTTGAAATCTGACAACATAAAGTAAAGCACAGATTGCTTTCCGAGACTTTCTTCAACCTTCCTCGGCATAGCTGGGCGAGACTTGGCCCATTTATAGCAAAAGTGAGACAGATTGAAAGTATGTGCGTGTCAGCTGGCTCCTGCAGGGAAAATCCTGGCCATGGGCTGGGCATCCTGTCTAGGAATTTAACCAGCCTCTCACTGAGGTGTGACATATTCTTCCAATGGACTTTTAATCCATTCACTCAATAAAATGCACAGAGATAAAACCAGCAGAAGCCAGGAGAAAGAAACCAGTACTTTGTGCCTCTCTGTTCTTTCATCACTTTCCATTCACTCACCTCTAACTCACCCTCTCCTGCAGTTAACTCCATCACTGTGATCAAGTTCAGTGAACTCTTGGGGCAGGCAAAAGAGCTTTTCTCTGTTGCTCTGTGTTTTCATGGACACGAAAACCTGCTGATGTGGTCAGCCTGCCCTAGAGAGCTGCCCTCCGGGCCTGTCCATGTCCGGCAGGAGTGGCAGGCAGCAGCGAGCGCCAGTGTCCACCTCCAGCACCTCCAGCTGCCACCAGCCACTGCAAACATGTCACGGATGAGCTCCATGCTGTGTGAACTGTCTGGTCTGCCTGTCTTTTTTCATACCATAATCTGAGCCAGGTTGGCAGCTTTAATTATCATTTTCCCTTCCAGCTGGCCAATACTTACATTTGAGGCATCATTCTGGAGCAATCTCCAGGTTTTGAGAAGCCAAACTCTCCCCATGGCTGACACCTCTGTAAAGAGTCTCAGAAGAAAATCCCTGGATTGAAATTATGGCAGGGCAATGAAGGAGGAGTTGGCCAGGTGGTTTCTAGTTGCATTGGCATTAAATAAATAAATGTAAAAAATGAAAAGAAAAGAAATCACATTTTCTTTTAGAGAAATTAATCTCAAAAGCCCTTGGAAGTCCTGCAGCAAGAGACTCTGCTTCAGGGCAAGGGCAGACACTCTGTAGAGCTCTCCTCTCTGCTTTGATAAACAGCCTGGTCTTTGCACCTCCTGTACAAAACTAATAAACTCTATAAAATATCAAAATTACAATTACCAGGGGATACATCAATAATCCAGGGATTTCACTCTTGGCTGTGTAGTGGCTTGGTGTGCTGTGACCCACTGCCTTCAAAAATTATAATCCCTTCACTGAATGAGACACAATTAAAAATAATATAATATTTCAAAGGACTAAGTGCTCCCATATGGAGATCAGTTCTTTAACTGTTGTAATTTGCCAAATCTTAATATGCTGGAATTGTTTTAATGAAATATCCTGTGCTATTATGTAAGTACAGTATTGTTTCCATTTACACTTCTGTTCTACACAACTATTCCAGATGTTCTACTCACCAGCTTGAGATGGAAAAAAAAAACTATATACACACACATTCATATTTAAATATGCATGTGTATACATAAATATGTATGCACATAAAAATCAATTTAATAAAATAAAACCTAAAATTAAAAGTTTTTGCATTTGAAAGAAGTTCTCTGGGCATGTCTTAATCTTCTTTTAACAAACCTGCCATCATATAACTCAAACCCTTAAATTTTCACGATCCTAAGTTGTAATAAAAACAAGAATAAAAGTTTACTAGAAGGTCAAAAACCGTCAAGTATAAGCAAAAGAAAATACAGAGATGCAGAAGCAGGAGAAAGGTCAAGTGCTTCTGAAAATATTCAGGTACTGTACCTCCAAGTATATTGCAGCAGTAGGTGACTGGTTACTGCTGTTTTATTTAATAAGACTTCACATAAATTCCAGCTGCTAACCATGTGATAAGTCCATCTCAGAACAGAAAGGCTTCTATTCTCCTGCCACACTACGATCCAGACTTCCACCCACCTCACTGGGAATTACAGTCGTACTGAGGGCTGATCCCATGGACCGTTTTCCTGTGTTCACATTTGATTATAATGCGTGAGCTGTGTGAACGAACAATCTTAGGATTTAAGGAAAAAAACACCTCATTTTATGTAACCCTATATGTGGTATGGTAATAATTCTGGGGTTTGAATGCACAGCAATTTTCTCAGTGCTTTAATGCAGTGATGGCACTTTTTCTAAAACAAGGAGGGGGAAAAAAGAAAACGCACACAGGAAGAAGAAGAATTAGATTAAAAGATTATTCATAATTTTTGACTTTTTCTCCTCTTGTTCCTTCACTCAATCTCTTTTTTCACTGTATTCCAGTTATCCTGCTGCTTTATACACAGCTCTTCAATCTGTATTAAGGGTTCAATACTTTGCAAAATACTGCGGGCCCTAAACTTTCAGCTTTTTCTGTCCATTTTACAAAGGAAAACCACTTTTTTTTTTTTCTGGGCAGACTGCAGCTGTTCTGTAACTCCTGTAGCAGTGTCAAGTGGTGGTAGGTTCTGCCATACAAAAAAGTATTTTTCTGAGCAAGGAGGAGGAGGAGGAGGAGGAGAGGTGGACTGGAAGATCCACATGGCACATTTCTGTCCAGCTTTGGCACTATGTGACTGATAGGTACATCAACTAAACAGGAATGGGGAAAAAGAAACAATGCAGATGCTGATTGATTAGCAAAAAATTGCTACTTTTTTCCCCTAAAAAAAGGGTACTTTTATTTTTGTCTCTTCAGTGGTCTGTTTTTCCTCTTCTATGTGTAGTTTTCATACTTTTTGAAATAAAATATTTACAACTGGGAAAATAAGGAGATACTTCCTGTTTTATAGTGGAGGTTTTTGAAAATAAAAGTAGTAACACAGTTTTAGTTACATTTTTCCCCATAAAGATTGTATTTTAAAAATGACAATTCTGATGACAGAAAAAATATTCTATAATATATTTAGTTGGGAAAAAAGATTGAAATTAAATATTTACTATTAGTGGATGCTTCTTTCAGAACAAAGTAAAAGTATAAAGCGAATGCCACATTTAGTTTTACTCTTTAAAAGTATACAGGCAGTGCTGCATATTAAAGTGGTATGTAGTGTGTTTCAACTTTAACATTTTTAATCTCTTTGCAATGTTCCTGTTAAAGGAAAAGTTAATTATTCCTCACACAGTCTATAAGCCTTCCTCTGGAGACCTACATCAAATGTCTGTAACACAAGCTGAAACTACATTTAATACCATCCACTATGCCAAATTCACTCTTTAAAAAGTAAGAACTTTGAAACCATTACACCTTTAGTGTTTAAAAAAAATCATGTGTATTAATGGCAGGCTTTTTAAAACATTGAAAGTGCAACTTGTCAAGAAAGACTGTGACAGCCTGGGAGGGTGGGGAAGACAGCCCTGACCAGTGACCATAAGGTCACAAAGAAATCCAGATCTGGAGATTCATCTGTAGCCAGCTACATGAAGCACACCAAACATGCAGGCATGAACTAAACCATCAAAGCTCATCCCAGCTATTTGTAGAAATAAAAAAAAAAAATTAAATAAAACAAACCCCAGGTGCTGTTCCAAATTCATATTTCTCTGCTGCAAGCTGAGTTGAGCTCCAGCTGCAGCCCTTCTGCCTCTGGAGTCGGCAGCCAGACAGCACAGCTTTCACTCAGGTGCAGCCTCCACTCGATGCTCTCAGTGTCTCTGAGCATGGGATGTTTTTGTCAAGCATGATGCTCTTTTTGCATTTTTTTCCAGGGTCTGCACAGTGAGCAACTGCAGACCATGCAGTGACCTGGTGTAGAGTCACGCAGGGAAAGGGTGGGAAAACCGAAGGAGGCTTGCTGAAAGGGTGACCACAGTAGTTTGGGATGATTATACAAACGGCTCTGCATCTTTTGATGTTTCCTCTTTTCTAATAATAAGATGGTCATCTGCACGCTTTGCTTTCTGAGAAACGCTGTTTCATTTCTCTCCCATAAAAATGGTCTATTTCCTCTCAGTGAACAAATTAGAGGAAGAGAGCTACAATAATTTACAGTATATTTGACTGTTATTACTGTGCAATGATATAAAATGATGATTATACTAAGTGAGAACTTCAGTAAAATTCATATACTGGAAACAGAAGAGTAAATTGAGGTTTAGTACTGCATGTCTGAACTCAAACCATCCAGGGCGACATATAAATTCCAAATCCCAATCAATTTACTCATTCATGTAGTTTCATCATGATTATTCAAGCACTGATAGCGTGTTCAGTCCATAACAAAAATAAAGAAGACGAGAAATTAAAAGGCTGTCTTATGTGACTGTGACAGGCGCCATTTGGCCTCCTGTGCCAGTGCATCATAGCAAGACTCTGGGTCTTGCTATCGTGGCCTTTGCACGCACTGAACATTTCTTAGCACGGCTTAGAACAGGAAAATAGGAGAGATAACTCATTAGTTCCTGCTTACTACCAAAACATGAGAGGCAGAGCTCTGTTAAATAGGACCTGCTTCACAAAGCTGATAAAATTCAAGAGTTCAACAGTGTCATAGCCTGGCATCCACATTAAACCTTATTTTTTATTAGTTAATGCATGTGCTACATTTTAATGGATGCTAATGTAAATAGATGTGCTTGTTATGACTTTAGTGCACTCACAACAGCTTAATAAAGCATTTTTATTGTCATCATTTATTGCCACATTCTTTTCGCACTTAGAGTGGTGCAAGTCCAAAATAGCCCCCTAGAAGTCATGGGTTTACCTAGGTGTAAATCTGTGGTTACTTTAGATGTTTATTGGCCTGAAAGGAGACTCTGGCTCATAGAATCTAAATATCACTTTGATTTAAGCACTGCTGAGTTTAAGCAGACCGTAACCAGATACTGAAGAATCACTCTAGCTCAGGAGGAGAGAAGTAATAATTTTAAGTAGGGAAGAACTCTATTCCTTTATACAGCTTTTTAAAAAATTATTTTTAATTCAGATGTCTTGCTTGGACTATGAAACAGCTATGAAAGAAAATTAACTTTGACAAGGGTATCAAACCATTTGGCATCAGCTTGCAGCTCCTCAGTGCCTTTTACTTACTTTACCCTTGAGAAAGCAGAGTCTGCCACAGACTCCTTTCTCCTCCTGATTTTTCAGATCAACTGTTGATGTTAATAGCCCAACACATTGAAAAAAAAAAGAAAATTTGCATCCCAGGAAGGGTTTGTACACAGGAATATGTAATGAAGAATTTGGGACCACACAAAGCACTGCTGAAATGCAACTGTGCCTTAAATGAGCGCAGCATGTTTAAGAGGGCAAACTGATGTCAGAGGGCATCAAAAGAGAGAAATAAGGGGACCTCTCAGATGCATGGGGAAGACCAACAGAAGAACATAAAGCATGGGAGATCACACACAACTCCAAGTACAGCTGCAGAAACAAAACTGGCCTGATGTTTTACAAAAAGTCATGAGATTATGAGCACTCAAAAAATGCTATTTACACATCACAAAAACCAAATAACAAAAAAAAAAAAAAACAAACCAAGAAGCAACTCTAGGAACGCTGTTCCCCTGAGCCAGAGTTGGAGCACTGACTAAGAAGAAGTTGGTACCGGAATGTCAGATGCTACAAAAGATGACGCCTAACTGAATGCATGACTCAACTACCACAGAACGTGTTTCTGGAAGGACACGACTGACCACAGATGAGCACGAGAGACCTGAGAGGACATGCACTCAGACTGGCAATGTTCTCAATAGTATATGGGGACACAGATGCTGGAACAAATCACCCCAGCACAAATAAGGGCATGGCTCCATGACATGCCAGCGGCACCCCGGCAACAGCACACACACAAAACCACACAGAAAGCACTGCGTTGCAGTTATCACAACAAAAAACCCCTACATGGAGGCATTTACCACAGAGCAGCAGAAATGCTGTGGGTATCTTCTGGTAATGCACTCTATATCCAAGACTGGTGCTTTCCACAAACAGTTTTTCCTTGTGTCAGCAAGCTCAGACAGGAGAGCATGTTTTCACTCTAACCAGTCAGGGGTGCTTCTTGCTTTTTTTCTACTCAACCTCACTCAATTTAATAGCTCTGTCTTACAAGACTTCCCCATGACTCAAAATTAATGAGGGAAGTTTTCTAAAGTAAAGGGAAGAGCAGGTGCCTGGTTTTCACTGACTACCACCAGCACCTGGCTCCTACATGTGCTGTTGAACATCTCCCCAAACTGGCTTTGTAAGTGCCTGTGAAAAGGAGGCCGGAGAACAGGCAATCCAGCTGGCACCTGCTGCAGCCAATATGCCCACAGAGCTGTGAGAAACTTCTGCAGTGAACTCCCAAATATCCTATGGGTTTCAGCTTCATTACAAATATTAATTTCAATCCAAGTTTGCCAAAATGTCTGCAGAGATCCATGTATCTTTTTGCAGACTTAGCTGAAATTATGACTTCAGGTGAAAGCCACAAGAAAAATACGTGGTTGCTGTTTCTTCCCAAAGCCAGGCAACTGCTGGCAGTTTGGCACCAAATCCACAAGTCGAACATAAAATGCAAGACAGGAAAAGTAAATGAAGGAATATTTCCTATCAGGCTCTGCAGTCCAGAGCTGCATATTGTTACATGCCTAGGAACACCAATTTGAAAGGTGGGGAAATAATGAAATACAAAAGAAAGACAGGAAGCTGAGGTGAGAATCTTCTGATGTGCTAATCAATTCTTGATTCGTTCTTCCGCTGTAGGCGAATAAGAAACTATTAAAAAATTGCACAAATGTTTGTGCAAGCTGTGGGCCCAAATTCTGGTTTCTGTTAATCAGGCAGAAACCATTTATGCTGACTATGGCAGAAATAAATTATTCAAAGTGCCATAAGCTCATGAGGCACAATCATGCCTTGCCCCTGACAGAAAAGAACACACCAAGTTTTTGCTATTTTTTTAAAGTTTAGAATCCTGAATTTGAATTAATGCAAAACAATGGGGAAAAAAGCCTGCTTTCAAGAACACCCTCATCAGACTACTCTTTTAAGCAAGCTAACACTGTAACCAGACTGAACTTAACTTTCTCTCCCAGCTTTTTTTTCAAAGGTAATGCAGGAATATCGGACTGAGAGAGAATGTAGCAAATCCTCCAATTTGAGCAGAGCAGCTTGGGGAGCTACACTCAGACCCTTTTCTTCTTGGTGGACT
This sequence comes from Ifrita kowaldi, assembly GCA_013398055.1. Lineage (NCBI taxonomy): Eukaryota > Metazoa > Chordata > Aves > Passeriformes > Cinclosomatidae > Ifrita > Ifrita kowaldi. The sequence goes on along the minus strand of VZRS01013383.1, from coordinate 534,417 downwards.
GGGGCTGCACATCTCATCAAAGCACTCAACGTTGATTACAAGGCCTTATCATCCCCCTGCAGTCAGTCATCTGTCAACAACACAGAAGGTCACACCTCTCATCTGTCAGTAAGTGATGAGACTGAGGATTTCCCCAAATGAGGAATCTCCAGTCCCAGATGGAAGCAGCAACCCAGCACTGCTTTGAACAGGCTGTTTTGCTTGCATTTCTTGTGCTGCCCCACCAGCTTCTCACTCCTGGAGTGCCACAGCACCCCGGTTTGGCAGCAGTTCTGAACTCAAGTCTAGACCTACCTCTGACAGCAGGACTTGGAAACTGAAAGCCTCAATGCACATTGCGACTACACATGCAAATGGTCTCTTTGGCAGAATACCTAAACGCTGCTATCCCACAGCACAATTAAAAAACCTAAGGTGAAAAAGTTGTATTGATTCCTCGCTCTCACACCTACACAGATCTTTTGTGGCCATAGCTGTTGAAGGTCTGCCTCTTCAAGGAAATACTTTGTGCCTGAAACCTATGCTGCCTAAGAGGCACATTTTGTTTCCTCAAAGCCAGCTTAGTTACTCCCACACAAAGCTACAAACATTCCCTAAGTCTTTGGAAATCCCAGCCTTGGCTTGGCTTTGTAGGGACATTCTTGAGAAGGCTGCCATTAAAATGGAGCATTCCATTTTCGGAGACCCATGCTGGGGCCTGGAGAAACACAGATCTTTGTGGCCAGGTGGAGAACTGAATATGACCTCTACATTTCACACTACCTAAGCACAGCTCTTACTCCACAGAACCATTTTGCTCACAATACAAAGGAAACACATGCCATTTATTCACAGATTTTGCACTAATAATTTCCCAGAAGCACACTTTGCCCCAGGCAAAACACAATACATTTTTCCTGCAAAGAGGCTGTCATGAGCTGCATCATTGGAGATCTTTTCTGAATTGCTTACTTTAAAAATACTTCTTTTAACGCAGTCACATGTTTTCAAACCCAGTTTTAGGGATGCTTTCTGAAATTAATTTTAACAGTAAAAGCAAGTTGGTGTGATGTCCATCACTGTCAAGATAAAAAAGGGGTTTGCCAGATATGGAGCCATTTAACACAGAAGTCTCTTGCATTTAAAATTTTATGAGCATGCATGTTTACTGAATCACACCTACCTAAAATTGAGCTGCAGAAAAAAAAAATTACTTTTTTCATCTCTCATCTATCTCATAAATAGGAAAAAAATTGACCAAACCCACAACCAAAGGCCTAAAACTACTGAAGCTAATCACTCCTCAAATCCCTGCAGCGCATAGATTTCACCAAGAAGAACCTAATCTTGAGTAATTTTTTTATCTCCATGGTTCAGCAGTAAGAATTCAACCAAATGTTCTGGTTTTCTTCCATGTCTGGGCAACTTTCCAGAACTTCTAAGCCCAAGAGGCAACTTCTAGTTCTATCTAGGTTGCATTCCTTTGTGCTACTCACCTGATTCCTTCTTGATGCTTTTTGCACAAAATACAAAGGCAGCTGCAATAAGAAATTCCTTCACAAAAATGGTGCTGCAGAGCTATCTCTAAAAAAATTGAAAATCTTACAAAGAAACTGAAAGCATGACAGTACTCCAAGAATCTAGAAAACAGCTACAGGATTTTGCACACTGCATACACACGTGCCTTTGCTTAACCAACTGATCCCTCATTTCAAATAACTTCCTCTAGTCAAAACAGTTGCAACACCTCCTCAACTGACCAGACAGAAGGATGCAAAACATCATTCTACCAAGCTTTACCTTCTTGTCATCTGATTATTCTAGGATCTAATTAGCCCTTGTGTGCATATCAAAAGGGTAACATGCACATAAGATGGCAAAAGTCAGAAAAAAGGAATGATCATGTTTTTAAAAGAGGGGGAACAACATAAACAGCTCAAATGAAGATAATATATAAAATCAATGCTCTACTTTTGAGCACCTCTAGAATTTTTGAGACAACCAAGACACAGAACCCTAACACAGCTAAGGAATTTTATTCATCTCGTGATTCATCTATTTTTTTACTCCTCCAGCTTCCTTACCAGGTTTCCATGTGCCTGTTTCACTTTTTAAAACTCCTGTTGTCTCAATAAACAGCTTTCTGTTTACATACCATGTGCCTCAAAATCTTTTCTTATGACATGAAAAAAAATTACCAACAGAAAAAAATACTTTCCCCTATATCCATTTGCTTCTAAGATATTTCATCTTAATCTTTGTAATGATTCTCTTCTAATCCAAAACCCTTGAGGCATTTTAGAAGGTAAATGAGTGATTAGAGGCATTCCTGCTGTAATTCATATGCTTTGTAAACCCTAATTGTTCTGAGTAAAAGATTTCTTTTTTCCTAAAGTGCCAAGTTTAGTAGGTTTCAAGATGTATAGCAAGATGTATCCAATAGGTTAGACTTGAATAGATTCTGGCCTATCTGTGTGTGTGTATTATGCTTCATAATTCAAAATATAGAGATTTCAGTGGTTAGGGGAAAAAAATAAAATTTTCAATTACTAACTGAAAATTGCTTTTCATCAAAATGAAAATTATATTTTGAATTTACAAATTTCTTGACCAGCTCTAACATTAAGCTATTTCCCTGAGGTCACTTTAGAGGCAAAGATGAAAGAATACAGATATTAAATCTTGTACTTTGCTATTAAATTGTAAAGCAAACAAACCAAAACCAAAACTAGAACCAAAATATAAAATGCATGTTGCAGATTCACTGACTGCACAATGGAGTAGCATAACATGGGATTTTAAGTGGGCACTTGCTTGGAATGACCCATAAGAGCTCACATATTGCTACTCATGGATAATAGGGTCATTTTAAACCCTGAATTAATAAAAATCTTCATATTTTTTCATCATGCACTCTACATACTCACACACATGTGACTAAGGAGAAAACTCTCCAGGCATGATAAAACCATGCAAATCAGCAACACTAGGTGGTGGCTGTACGGCAAGAAGAAATTAGTTTGCATGGAAATGTACACATAATTTATGTACATGAGCATACTCTATGTTATAAAGGTGGAATATCTCAAACTAACATGCAGGAAATGCGAATAATTTATGTTTTTGCTATAGACACAATATACTTATCTTTGTAACTAGTGAGCAGCTGAAATCTTGTTTCCTCAGCCCAATGTAATTTCATGCTTAATTTACAGAAAGAGAATACCCAATGACTGTCTGAAGGGAGAGAAAATATGGGTACTATAACAGTACAGGACCTGCTACTCTGCTGTTTGGCAACCAGAGGGGCCTGTGTAGTTTCTACCCTTCAGAGCATCAGAGTAAGATTCCAGCAAAAAACACATGTTAAGGGGGGGAAGAAGGGAGGGCTGGGTGTTCAGCTGAATGAACTTACTGTTACCTTTTTTTTTCTAACATAAGTCTTCTTTTTCCTGATACTGTCTGAATTTGAAACATCTAATTTAATACATTGAAGGGCCCTGTCTTCCTTTTATTTCCTGTCTGTACTGGAGCAGTCGCCTGTTTCAATTATGACTTTCTCCAGCTCCTACATTTTTCGTGCTCCAGCTGGCTCGAAGTGCACTTCCTTGGAAGGTAAAATGCACTAACTGTGCTGATCAGAGACTGATAGCTGGAAAGCCACAATATTTAATAGCTGAGCTGATAAGTGGAGGGGCTAACAAAAAAA
>VZRS01013383.1:411508-530713 GCA_013398055.1 Ifrita kowaldi | reverse complement strand
TATATATATATATATATATGCACATATATACACACATATAACTGCAGACTGCTTACATAAATTCATACTTTTATGGTAAATTTCACCCACTTCTATGCTTGTGTGTTAAATGTTTCTTTCCTGCTTTTCAGCCAGTTAGTGCTGACTGGGGACTAACTCGGTGCAATTATTTTAAAGTGAAGGATTATGGGATTGATATGGCACTACTGCAAAACCCTGTCCAGCTAAAAATAAGATTGTTTTGTAGTCAAGATGGAGGGGGAGAAAAAAGTCTCTGAGCTGTAAACACCAGTGAATGTATTTTTTTCTGCTTTATGAAAACCACAAATCTTTTTTTTCCCTTTTCCTTCTTACTCATAGGGCAGTTTAATTACAGTTTAATCTCTTTCAGTAAGCACCCCTTGAGACCTTATTGTCAAAGTACTGTATTATCAAGGCTGCAGCTATAATTTACCGCAGTAGGTGGGGGCTCCCTTTAGAAAGGCCAGAAGGTACCAAAGAAGTCAAAAGAAAAAAAAAGAAAATAGAAAAGGAGTAGTTCAGTTACTTTATTATTAACTAACAGTGCAAAGCTTTACTGGACCCTAGAGGTCCTAGTTCAATAATTAGAGAAACTCTGTAAAGGCGATGGCCAACGCTCCCCCTCTGTAACATTCTTGCGCCAGTAAATCTGAATGAAAATGTGAAGTTAACAAAGTTGTTCAGTGCTCCATTTGCTGTGGCACCTTAGGAACATGGGCCTGGGGAGGCAGGGGAAGACGTTAATGAAGCGTGTTGTGAGGTGTGAAATGCAAAGCAGAGATGTGTTGGTTTATAGGGCAATATTGAAAATAAGCAGGAACTAGTAATTTAAATTAAAAAATAATCTACAGATCTTTGCCAGTTTTGTTTTTAAACGAACTTGAAAGTATTTCCCTGAGATGTCAGAATGACTTTGTGTGTAGAAAACCAAACTTAATTCAAGCTAGCAACACAGAGGATGTTGCATCAGCTATTTTCTCCTGCTGTTTATACTGGTACAAGTACTAAGAAACAAATGCAACTGAGAAGAGAAATGGTCCAGTATGAAATTACTTGTGTTATTGAGAAGAGCACAGCTACCTGATCTTTCAGGTATGGTTTAATTGGATGTTTTCACAGGCAATCAAATTATAACCCATGCACACAGGACATAAACATGGTGCAGTGAAATCTAAGTGATGCGTTACTAATATCCAGGAATGATATTTTTCCAATCATTTTTTGTTAAAAAACCCAACTGTACCTTTCCCTGTCTGCTCTCTCACAAGTGTTTACTGCATATGGCAGGAACTTGTTGCTGGGTGCACAGATATGATACGGTATGCAGACAGTGACCTAAAGGGAATATTTATTTCTGTGCAGCGTAGCAGGTTATGGTTACAGCTATCAAGCTGTTTCAGTCACTGATTTATTCACCCAGAAGAATAGAAACAATATTTTGCTAAATCTGTTTCCTATTAACTTTTCCTCCCCCCTGCCACAGCCACCCCCCTTCAAGATTCCTAAAATGGATGAAGTCTCTTCTTTTCTCAGCCACAAACCAAGGTATACTGTATATAAGAATTCCCTCATCCTTGAGGCGATGATCAAGGAACAGGATATCCTGGTTAATACTAATGCAGGAAGAAGGTTTGCTCATTCTCACAGACTTTTCAACCCACCGGTGCCTTCTGAACCAGCCTAAGGCATGCTTTCCTTTTTGTATCTGAGAAGGAAAAAAAAGAAAAGGGGGACGGGCAGAGATTATTTTAAAAGCCAAAACTGCCATGTGACAAGGTAGAATGGCACTGCAAACCCACGCTCTGTGACAGGGCACAGCATATTTGACAGCAGCAAGGAGACACATTCTGACTGCTGCCTGTTTTCCAAGAGCTATATGTATTGGTATGGTGCCCTATCCCTAAAAGGGCTGAAGGACAGGCTGGATGGGGCTCTCAGAATCTTGATCTAGTGGAAGGTTCCCTACCTATGGCAGGGAGCTGGAACTAGAGGATCTTTAAGGTCCCTTCTTACCCAAGGCGTTCTGTGATTGTATGATTCTTTGACTGTATGATTCTACGACCTGTGCACCCAGACCCTGCACCACTTCTGGACAGAACTGCGTCTTGAGGCAAATATTGTTACAAGTAGTAACAGCAGCCATGACAACAGAAAATGTTCCAATATCTGTCTGCAGAATGTGAAGAAGAACCAAACAACCTGCAACTGTGGGTGACAAAAAAACCCCAACAAACCCCCCAAAAAAACCACCCACAAAAAACCCCCATGGAAATAGTAAGACATCTTCTAGTCCCTCTGCTATTTCACAGAATTGGCCTCTTAAGAACAGGAAAGCAACCCATACAAAGAAAAGTCAGTTGTACAAACCAGTGCAAGCTATCCATTTTAACACATGCAAACACATACCCCACCATTTCAATATCCACTATCTTCTTGTTTCCTCCCTCCTGTTAAATTGCCATCAATTAACACAAATGTTGAGGAGATAAGGTTTTTAATAACTGCCTTTATTTCCCAAAGCAAATGTTTATGCCAGTAGCACACCACCTTGTTATTTTAATTCATTTAAAGGTATTATGCAAAAGCAAGATCTAATCAAGTGACAAACGTGTTAGCCACATTAACAACCAAGCAGCTTTTGGTCTTACTCCTCTTTAACACAGGTGATGCAGGGGGGCTTTGTTTATGCTCGTTTTATATTGGTATAATCTCACTAATTGAAGGGGAAATAATCCTGATTTATATCCATATGAGTCATGAGTACAACAAGAACCACAATCATTTAAGCATTTAAAAACAACAACAACAACAACAACAAAAAAAAAACCAGAAAAGTTTTTCCTGCTAGATACAAATCACTGTGAAAGAAATGAAGCCAAACTTATTTACCTACACACACAGCTATGAACTCATGCAATGAGATTATATTAATTCCCCACAGTGTTGCAAGACTTCCTTCTAGCGAGTCAAACAACTCCATTAGGAGAATGCAGTCAAAGTGAGAAAGGAATTAAACTTCCACAATCAGTTCAGGAATAGTGCTGAATTGATTCTTGCTTATCGCAGGGTGATTTTGCACTACTAATTTTTTTTTTCCCCTCAATGTTATTTTCCAAGATTTTTTTATGCTGATGTAAGCCACTAATATTTTGGCCATTTTCTGCACTGCCTAGACCTACTAAAAACTATGCCTCATAAAATGAGGATTTAAATCTTCCCAGAATAAATGCATTTTATTTCTCACCCTGCCCCCTCCCTCCCCACCCAAGGTTTCTAGTATAAATGGCTGGTAACAACTCAATCGAGTGCATAAAAGCAATTGAATAAATAAAACTATGAAGTAAGTGTAAAATATTAGTGTCCAGACATGCAAGATGGATGCAGGTACTACAAAACTTCCACAGCTGTATGTGCCTGGAACTCATGCGGTGCCACAGGTTTAACAGGACCCGCTACCAATAAGAGTTTTATTTGCTTAATAAATTACATTCAAAAGCACAATAGTCCGGGCTCTTAGCTGTAAAATTGCCAAATATTGTCAGTGATTGCTCTCTGGTTATAAATAGTAAAATAATGTACAGCTCATTAGATTTTTGATTCCCTATGCAATTCTTTCTAACCATTACTCAGAAACGTATAAAAAGCAACGCTACATGACATTTTATAGAGGTTATAAATTGCTATGAGGAGATGACATGGGATAAATCTGTAGGCAGGGTGAAAGGGACTCAGCCAAACCAAATGTGTAAATTAAGAGTTCGGGCAAAGTGTAGGACTACATGAAACAATACTGAAATCATAAAGACAGACGGATAAGGATTAACTGCAGCAAAAAGAGGTTTACGCTGATGGAAAAAACACCAACTGACCTCTCTGCTGAAGACAGCTAAGTTAGCTGTGCCTGGTAGTATACAAAAGTTTTAAAATCAAACCTATTTCAAGTAACTTTTATGTTTGAAGTAAGATTAATCAAACCTGGAGAAGCATTGTACAATGGCCATCTCACTTATATGAGAAAAAGTTGCAGGATTTTCTATTTACTTTTCAAGATGAGTTTTGGCAGCTCTACAATAATTTTACTGGTCCATAGGGAAGACAGTTGTTTCACTGGACAATGTTCCCAGAAAATTGAACAAGTTTCTTGTTTCTTTTTAAATACAGGAACAAATTTTTTTTAAAAACACACGTAACAATGATTTCGTTATTATGCATTTACATACTCAGTCAACATATGAAAAAATACTTTGAAACTTCTCAACATCCATCACAGTATTTCCTTTAAGCATTAGGAAAAGAAGGCACCAGGCAAAGGAGCTTTTCCTTCAGTGCATATCTCAGTCTCCCTGCGTGACAATAAGATTCAGAGAATACTGCACAGGAATTCTTGAAACCTTGAAAAATTCTGGGTGCTTTTCACAGGCTAGAATTGCCTCAGCTCCCTGGATGAAATCCTGAGCCTGTGATCATTTTCTTACACCTTAATAGAGGTCAAAGTCAGTAGGGGCATCCGTAAGGGACATGTCCACAAGGTTCAACAGGAATAGGTTTCACCTTAACATTGAGGCACTCAAGTAAAGCCAAGCACTGAGGTTTCTGTGTTTCTGGATATTAAACTGAATTAATGAAATACAAAACTTCCCAGAGTAATGACTATATTGTCCCCCATGCTTCTCAGAGAGACTTTCAAAAAAAGAGGTTTTTCCTTCTCTGTCTCAATAGTATTAAAGCCCTCTTTGCTAAGGCTGAAGTCGGCATTTTCTGTTCAAATTACTCCATGTCGTCACTGCTATGCAATAAGTGTACACCCACATATCTCGGTTCATGTATTTCACTGCTTGGACAGCATCTAATAAGCATCTCTCCAGTATGAAATGTGGCAATTCTTTTGGACAAAAACCATGGTGGAAAACTGGAAGATATTTTGACAACCTCATTCAAAATAAAAGACTTCACCAACTAATATCATTATAGCTGTAGTGGAATGAGAATAAAACAAGATACAGTTTTTAGGGAGAAGCTATAAATTTTATGAAGCCAAATTATTCAATCTGAAAAAAAAAGAACCTCATTTTTTTACACAGACAAGCCTTTTTACAGGTCTTGTTCTACTTCGTTTAGTGCAATAAATGTTACTACGTTCTCCCTGCAAATTCTGCCTCATCCACAAACTTTCAACAAATATGCTTTCTCACACACTCTTCTCCGTTCTTAAATAGGTGAAAAATACCTCACAACGTTAAACACTTTCCTCTGACAAATTAGCAAGACCCAGGAAACACGTTCCCAGTGCAGTTGCACTAGCAGGGTAGTCCAGTGGCAGAACAACAGGCTGAATGTCAGGAGACTTTGTTCTATGTGTAGCTCTGCTATGATTTGACCTTTGGTACCTCTCTAACCATTCTGTCTTTCATCCTTTATCTGGCCTGTCTATAACAGATTGACAGTCCTTTGGGGCAGAGTCTACTCTCTTCCTACATATTTGTGTAGTGCCTAACACAAAGGAATCCCAATCTGCTTTTAGCACTGTGCAAACACACAACTGAAAACGCAGCTTCTTCCTCTGGGACTTTGCAATCGCAGCCAAGGGACAACAGAGAGATACATCAAACAGATGAAAAACACAAGTTAACTCAGCGCTGCAACTGGTCTGTCTGAAAAGGAGAAGCTGCTTTGCTTTGCAAAATATGGCTTTTGCCTGATTCTGAAGACCACCATTAAAACTCTCTGAACACTTCACCAGTGGCCATTTTTCTATGCTCTTCAAGTGAAAACAAACCAACTTTATGGTAGAATAAATGAGAATCTCTCTCAGAAGATTTTTATTGCTTATAAATTTGCATCATGGAAATCCAAACTGAAAATGTGATTTATTCAGTCTTTTTCCATTTGAGCAGTCTAGTTCCAGCCTTACATTATACTTTGTTGATGATGGTTGTTTTCATCTGTTGTCTCTTTGATATAATCTGGGAAGAGACTGTCCTGCTGTTGCACACATACTGTGCCCAGACACCCGAGATCCTGGACTGCCAGACAGGTCCCAAAGTACCACCTCAACATAAAAAGGAAAAGGCAGCAGTTTATGAAAAAGCTCAGTGAAATACCAAGCACCATTCTTGTTCATACACATGTGATAGGGGAACTAGATTTGTGTCATCTGAAAACATCTGAAGCATTTGAATTCTCTAAGAGCTACAGTGGTTATCAAAAGAAGTCTAGAAAGTCCAAGATACCTGAAAAAGGAAATCATGTGGAATGTACGATAGATTTATTCTAAGGAAAAAAACCCTGGAAAAATATCTGGTGTGAGCTGGGACATTTCCTCTGCTTGCACACATGCCATGAATCCCAACTGAGTCAAGGGCAGCAGTAAGGGCAGTTCTGAGGGAAGAATTTTGTAACCTCCTAGTCAGCTAATTTTCTTTTTTCCAAGTCCGAATGAATTGGGTCCTGTCACTCTAAGACCTCAAAAAATCAGGGCCTTGTAGAACTTGCTAACTGACGTCTCTCTCATTCATGAAAAGTGTAATCTGCTTGGCCAGTAAAGAGCTATAAATATAACTTTTACCCTGCTTCTTTTTCATATTCCTGGCTCCTGGCCACCTGGATTTGAATAAATCCATCACCGGAAGATTCCACATGTTTGCTATTTGAGCAAACATCTGTTGGTTAAGCTGCTGTTCCCTTGGGAGTATGGCCTGGCTGTTCCACCAGTCAGCTTGGTGGCTTGGTTTCCCTTGTATGCAAATGCACGCTGTTTTTATGAGCTCATTCCTTTTCTCTCCAGCTACAGCAGAAGCCACATTGTGCTCTGACGTAAGCCCAAATGCTTAGCTCAGTCCTACTGCTCCTTTGGAGGATTGCTGGCTTACTGATTGTCCTGCTAAGGACTTCACTGACAATTATTTTTTTCATCAAGTGTTTTCTGAAGGATTTACTCTTTTTTTAATGGCAGGGAGTACTCTAGACCAGAAGTCTTTCAGTCAACATGGTAATCTTAAAAAATAATTTTTTATTAATTATATGTAACTGAGTACCACATGAAGTCTACTTTCATGACTGCTCCTAAGGTCTTTCTCCCCTCTTCTGTTACTCCACTTCCCCACCTTCCCTTTTGATTCACTTGAGGCTTCTCCCCCTTAATATCTTTCTGTTCCTTCCTTTACTTTCCTTATAGCCTAGGATCTCATTAACCATCTCCCACCATCTGAAATGACTGGCAATAAAGTAAGAAAGGGTTGATTACAAAATCAACAGTTGTACAACAAATCTCAAATGAAGCACACACACACACACACACATATACACACACTTGCCTTTTAGAGCTACAGCTTCAGGCAGTTTGCAGACCCAAAAAGACAGGGTGGAATTGGTTATAGGCTGTGCATTCATGAGTCATATCAGTGGTCTAGACACCACTGCTTTAAAACTTTCCTTTGAGGATTCAGCTGTCTATGAATGAAGTTAGTCTCTGTGTACATGGCAACATCAGGCAGACATAGCACAAAGGCTTGTATTGGCTTTCTGGTAAAAAAGAGAGGATACAGTGAGAAGAAAACGTTAATTTTATTCTTCAAACTGATTCTGTCCCCTCTTTTATTGACTAGTCTATATCTACTGTCAACATGCTATTTCTTCTCCTGTCCATTCTATCTTTTTCACATACGCCTGCCCTTTTGAGAAAGCTCTTGTGCAGAGCATTCTGACCAAGTTTCTAATGATGAAATACAGCACCCTGTTTCAGACAATGGATCCTCCATCTCCCACTACACAGCATGATTTTCAAGTTTAGAAACATGCTGAAATATCTGTTCATTACACCTGGTTTGGAAGTACTGAGAGTGTCTTAAGAGAAGTTTTTAAAAATGCATGGTTTTTTCTCTTAATGTAGTAACGCTGGTTATTGTAATTTCAAGGCAAAAAACGATGAGTTCTTTGCAGAGCTGTTTCTGTTTTATTTTAAAAAGCAGTGATGGTCCCCTTCTGAAGACATTTGGAAGGGAGGAGTCTTCACAACGGGAGTCCCCGAGGGTCCTCAGATCAACCTGCATTGGAGCAGTCACAAGATAAAGGCCAGAAGCACTGAATGCAGAATTTGCTCCATCAATCAGTTTATCTAAACAAACTCTTACTAGAGTCTGAGAAGGCCAAAGAGCAAGCTTTTATCTCTGTTGAAGAACTATTTTTCTGTTTCTAAATTTTTTGTAGTAGAGAAAAATCAGGAGGAAAGTAAAACACGTAACTTCAGTTTCCCCTTTAATTCTTCGTCTACTTTCAAAACATTAATTTCTGGATTTTGCAGAAGAGAGAAGGAAACAAACTAAAAAAAAAAAAATTACATGAACGATTGACTCACATTTCTTCTAGATACCAGAAGACATTTGCTAGTAGCCTGGAAATGGAAGCTTGTGTATCTGTATGAATACTGAAAGAAAAATCTCTGAGACATGTATCCCTTTGAGAAGGATGCTTCCCCACATGTTTCTTTACACTCATGGCCTAATCTGCTGTTCAGCAGGGAAGGAGCTGCATCCAACTCCAGCTAATGTCTGCTTGTCACAATTTTCATACAAGGAGCCAAAAGCTTTGGCGCCCCACAATTTCTCTTCTTCATGTTAACTCACTTTTTGGCAAAGGGTCTTACAGTGGAGCAGAAGACAGTACATTTACCAGACAATTAGCCGAATTCCAGAACTGACTGAGCAGGCAAAAATGAAAACTAGAAGTCTTCACCACCAGCAATGCATTTTGCAAGCTGAGTTGTCCATTAAGCACTGCGGCCACCTGGGTTAAACTGCAATGAGTGCTTGCTGCCAGCTGGCCTTGTCATCACTTTCCCTCTGTGGACCAAGGGCCGTGCAGCCGGAGGAACAGACAGATGATAAATTGCAAAAAGAATTAGAGGACCTGTTGTCCCAGCAATTGAATTTTTTCAGGCCAAATAAATGAACGTTTTTCTCTTTGAAGGGAGCAAGGCAGCACATCTGCTTCAACCTAAGAGCAAGAATAACTGGGAAAATCTCACACCCTCACCACACATACGTGGAAGGGAGGTGCACCCATCAATCAAATGCAGCTGCCTGTGCCGAGGGTGGGAAGCTCCAATGGCTGACTCAAGGAGTCTTTTTCTAAATTTATACTAGGTCTTATACTATTTTAAATAAGATCACTGCAGCCTTGTGAGCTGAGCAGCTTTAAACATATTTGGCAATATATTCCCCCTCCACCCGTTTAGGGCCAGTCCCAGGAAAGCATTTCTGCTTGCACTTCTCTTTAAAAGTCTAATATAGGTCCCTTGAACTCAGAAAACTATTCTGGGGCTTAAATGCTTTGCTGAACACCAGCTGGAACAGCATCAGCTCAGCTCTGAAATGGTCCTCCAAGGGTTGCAGGGGTGTAAGTGTAGCTTGGCTGCTGGCATTGCATTAGATGGACTCCTGGTCATCTCCACCAACATGAGAAGTCATAAGGGAGCCAGAAGATGAGCAGCTAATTTTAAGGGCTACAGTTATACACGGTTAATTGGTCACTACTCACGCTGCACCTTATACTGCTGTCAGAATGTTATTTTTTTGCCCAGACTTCTTTTTCCAAAAATGCTTTGGCAGAAAATACCACAGGTTGGAAAGAGACACAGAAGCAATGGAGCCAAACTCCTAGAATCCAAATTCCTAAAAGGTGTGTTATGGAATGAAATCTTAGAATAACAAATGAGCGTGGCTGCTTTGGAGATACTTCCCCACAGCTTGAACCGGAGATGTGGGAATGTCTATGCTTGTACTCAAGCTGTTTGCATGTACATTTAGTAGAACTCTAATATTCATCACTCGGCAGAAATTGGGCTGATATTAAAGCAAATATTTCAAGAGAAGATTTATGCCCAAATCTGCTTCTATTTAAATTGTTTCTAAAATATGAGTTGATTCACCACGCGCCTAAAGCAAGGACCAAAAGGAAACAGCTGGTGCACGGGCCAGAGCAGAGAAGCACAGGCTCGATGAGCTGCGCTGCATCAGCACTCTTTTACATATGACTCTGCACTTCCGAGCATTTTGCCACAGACGTGACACCGGTGGTGTAAATTCAGGTTGCTTCTGCTCCTCCAATTTCATCAGAATTTGAGATAGGAGGCTAGAGAGAGCAGGAGGAAGGTGCCACCATCATCCCCTTCTGCCACTGGAGAGTAGCAGAGAATTCAGACCAGAGAGAGCCACACATATTGCAAAATGATGGACTTTCTTAACTGTACAGCTGAAATTTATGCGAATGATTTCATCTGCAACAAGCCTTGATCATTCAAAATGAGCAGAAATACACTCACAACTCCTTTGTGGCGGTGAGATTTACAAAAGAGACATTAAATGTGCATACAGTGCCGGGGTCTTATTTAAGCAGGACCTAAACCAGGCAAATGTCACCTTGAATTGACAGGGCTGCTCGCAGGGCATGGCACACCATGGGACGAGGACCTTGCCTCACTTCTGGCATTAAATTATCTTGCACTGTTTGATTCTGCACAGCACCCCTCCCCATGCACACCACTGGTAAATCACTGGCCAATTCATTAGATGGGCACACCTTTCTACTATCTTTTACAATTATTCTCCTCACAACATCCACCAACAACAAAGATTTTCGAGGTTACAAGTTAACCACCTGCTGGGTGACCAAAATGCTGGCCCAAAACTTCAAACACATTCCATTACTTTCATATGTGAGTAATTTTATGCTCAGAAATAATGTCACATGAGTCATAATATCCTTTGAATTCACTGTCTGAAGGATCAGAGCCCAGAAGTATCCTCAAGTTCAACAGTTGCCATGTTTTCCTCTCCAAGAAAAAAACAAAAAGAGAGTAATGCACTGCCTGTTTGCCTTTTTCACGNGGTGGGGGTGGGTGTTATATTTGACATGTAAGTAATAACTAGAAAAATTCATCTTGTACTTGGAAAGTTTTCCTCTTACTTATATGGATGAAAAGAGTAAAAGAGCAAATTTGATTGCTTTTCTTTAGCAACATAAAACTCAACTCAGTTTCACATATTAACACAGAAACAATTTTTCAAATTAATCCAGGCAAGTATTCAACTTATAAAATATAAGTTACATTGGCATTCTAATAGGAAAATTTGTAATAAGAACATGATATTAAATACTGGAAAATCAGCACTATGCATGCTTGTAACAACCTTTATTCAATTGTTTCTTTATTTCCTGTAACTTATTTGACAAGCTGGAATAGATCGTCTTATCTGAACACAGAAATATTCAGTGCTATTTCCAGAACCTTACTAATACACATTGTACTGCGAATTTCAGAGCAGTAGTGAGAAACTGCAATTAATGGGGAAAAAAATAAATTAGTATAGTTCATGTGAGAAAACTGTTCCAGCATGACCTGCCCTGGCTCTGACTCAAGTAAGTCTTCAAACATGCAGTTAAGTGCAAGCACAGATGTTTTTGTAAATAGGAAAGGAGTAGGCTACCCCATGAGAAATGAGTAAACTGCATTGCCCAAAATTAGAAGCATTTGCCCTGATCCACACCACTGTTAATACAGAAGCTGGGAATCTGGACCTCTAATCCAGCCATGTCTTCACAAATCAGATGAGCAGGTTGATCACCGTAAGAGAGTTCGAAGATTTAGGGATGCAGTCAGAAGGACAGCCTGTGCTACAGAAAGCACAGGCTATTTGTAGTCAAAACAACTACAGCAGCTATTTCTTGCAAGAGTTACTATGCTCCTGGGACAATTACAAGGTATAAGTTCATTAGCCACACATTCTTTTTACTATCTTCCTGACACGTAGTAATGACAATATGAATAGTTATAATTAACTTAGTTACGGGATCCAAAGAGGTCCCCTAAATCAGTCATCTGGAATACACCTCACTGCTTAGTTCAGCTGGGTCTGGACTTCTTCAAATAAGAGTCAGTTTGGAAAAAATCTACTTCTTTCCAATATGTACTACCTTGAACCAAAATAGCTTTCCTCAAAGACTTGTTTTCTTCTCTCTCACCACAAAACGCACAACACAGCTTGACCAAAGGAACTCTCCTGCCTAGGATGATGACGGCTTGTTGCTCAAATCTTTTGAGTCAAGCTGCAAGTGGGTCTTCCCGGGATGAGAAAACAAATCACTAATTCTAATGCCCTTGAAACAATTATTTTTCTCATTTAATTTCCAAACTTAAATCAACAAAGTATTTCAAGAGTTTCACACTTCTAAGTTTCACACAAAATAAATCCATTTGAATGATGTTCTGTGCATTTTTGTCTGAAGACTGTGCAAGAGGCTTTGTGTTTTGGAGAGAAGGTATGGGTTACTCTAGCACTGACAACTGAAGCAATATAAAAAAAAACTATAATTACAAATGAAAATTTGCTACAGAGATTTTATTTGTAGTATAAATGTGTGACTTCTTCTGCCCATTATGAATAAAGGGCAAAGCCAAAATTCACCAGTAGCCCCAGAAGGCACACCTGAACGGCCCTAAAACTCGGCTGTGCCATAATATTAGTGTCTGAAGGGTATGATCTTACCATCCCGTGGATGCTTCCAAACTTTTACAGCATGTTCAAGTCTGGTATGAGACAGTTCTATGAGACAGACATGCTTGAAGTTGTTTAGAACGGCACTAAAAAACCCTCGGCCAACGCATACCCCAGATTCTAGGAGGCACAGCCAAGGAAGTTTAAAGTCATGTCTGTGGTAAAGCTGGAAGACAGAGTACCAAACACTTCTCAGATATTTGTCTCCAAGGCAGAATTCACCTTCGTGTTAACCAGCGTACCCTTAAGTGTACAAATGTTGGTATCATGCATTCCAGATGTAAGACAAGACTAACATGCCAGTTCTGTGATGCAAGCCTCACTGACCTTTTAAAAAATGCTGGGAGGACAGGGGATGACTAAATGACTAGCTAGCATTCTTTCCCTTAAAGCTAAAAAAAGACCTTCCAATAGAACCAAACTTCTGATCAAATTTAACAATCAGCTACAGTCACTCTTTACCTAAGAGAGAAACTAAGACATATCTGGAAAAAACGTAATTCATTTGTTAAGATGTAGCATTTTAATGCCGATAGTTCCCATGGTTTTCCTAAATTAAATGATTGCTCTACACAGCTTTCCTGAATGCAACATCCTCTGACGTTTGTATACATTTCTAGTTCTTAATCATGGCATTGCTGGGTCAATTTAATGCTTAATAGTGATTATATTCAGTGCTACTTTTTTCCTGTGTTTCACGTCAGACTAATCTCCAAACACAGAGAAGGACATGGCTTCATAGTGACTAGAAGACAAAATCAACATATGTGAGTCATCATCAAAACACACTACCAACTGATTATCAAATTAATTCAGGTTGTCTTGCTTTCTCCAAAATTCAGGCTTTGAAAGGATTGGAATTAGTCCTAGTAAGTGTTCACATTAGAAAGTATATTTAAAGAGCTATAGTACCCTAGTACCCCTCCAACTACTTCCAGTCCAGGTATTGTAGCCTGTGCATCTTTATCGGTTAGGAGCTGCACCATCAACACCCAAGTTACAGCTTTATCAGCTGCTTCTAGCAAATCCCCCTTGCACAACACCTACATGAAATTTAAACTCCTCAAAAACTATTTGCAAACTGGGTCCATATTGAATGAATAGCTAAACTTGAAACATGTTTTCTGCTATTCTGTCGATATTAACAAAACTTAAGGTAGACTTAAGAGCCTCCCACTATGCCTCAGAGACCAGGCTTAGTGCTATCATGCAGTCATACAGGCCATTAACAACTGTAGTAGATAATAGTCGCTCTGAAAAAAAAAAAATTCATGCATATATGCTAGCATGTAACTGTTCTACACAAAATGCAACAGTACGAGAAAGAAAAAGTACCTGTGACTTAAATATTTAAATTATATGCTTGAGCTGGGGCAGAGATGTGAACCAAGTTAGCACAAATAAAAATGCAAGACTCTTTATTTCCGTTTTACCAACAAAGAACAGAAGAAGAAAGTATGTTCAGATCGAGCTGCACGAGAACTTCTCTTTTTTTTCCACTTTGATCAGAGCGAATGAAGAGAGTATTTTGTGACTGTCTAGGAAAATCCCTTCTTTGCAGACATATTACAAATACTTTTGATGATTGCCCTGAAGCTGCAACTCTGTTCTTGTCTCCTTCATTATTTGTCTACATCTACTTGTGTTTCTATTCTGTGCTTGAAAACTTTCTTGAGTGTATTTGTCCTTTTGTACTGAATTTAACAGTGCAAATAATGGAATTCCATTCCAGGAATGGGTTCCCAACTCTACTGCGAAACAAATAATAAATTAGGCTGACTGACTAGAACAGTGATCTGAACAAAGTTATCTGCATGTTCAGGATGTGGCCCATCAGCTATAATGCAAAATGAGATAGTATGTGTTATCTTATCATTCTTCAAAGTAATTTATTTCTCTACCCTCTACGAAAAAAAAAAAAGAAAAAGAAAAAAGGCTCTTAACTTTCTGTCTCTGAAACTTGAGAGATTATGCAGGTTATGCAGGAAAAATCCAGACTGAATACTTTGAAAATAAAAGATTCCCCAATTTATAGAAAAATAAAAAATCTGAATGAGAAGGGCCTTTCAAAGTACAGCCCTATTTTTCAAAAATGCATGTTCCAGGGGATCACTAATATTACACTGTCTCTGATAGGGCCAAACTTTACAAGTAGTCATAATGCAGTGGATCAGAGATGATGGTGATGACCTTGGTAACAGCCATAGTAGTAGTGGAAGCTTGATGATCAAACCAGGAAAATGGATGGGCCAGCAGGCAGGAGAGAAGGGTGAATATGGAACAGATGCAGCAGGAAAAAATCTACATATTTTTGAAAAAAACCAACAAAATTCTGACTTTATAGACTCTAAGAGACTTTGTGAGAAACTAAAAGAGGTAATTGTTCACATTCCAAACATTTTGATATACAAACTGCACAACCATTGCCCGTGAATAGCTCAGCTGTTAACAATTTTTCCCCCCCCCAAGAAAATAATCAGGCTTCATGCCAAGCAACTTTTCTCAGTGAATAATATTTTGAAAGCCTGTTCAAAACATAGCTGTGACACAATAAGTTTTTAAAGAGTGAAAGTGACTCTGAAGAGATCCCAGTCTGGGTTTGAAAGAAGACCCAGTTTATAACCCAATTAGGAAGAAAGCACTTTCAGACTTTTACTCTAGTGGAATTCTCAGAGAGTCTCCCAGAAAAAGCCAGTCCTACACACACATCTGTTTCCAGTGTGATGCTGGTATGCAAACTATTGTCTATTGGAAGTGTGTTGTGGTAACGTTTGCCAGGGTTAAAGACTGGGTCAATTTGATCAAGAAGCTAAAATTAGCTTCTGTGTGTTTTCCTGAAAAGAAAAAAAAATACTGTAAAGCTCTTTGTTTTCCTTCAGGTCTTGCTCTCAGATTTCTGTTCGGCTGTGTGAACTACCATAAAGCAGACAGTTCCAAAACCTACTTCTTTCTTACTTGTTGTTTTTAATTGATGCAATAACAGCAGCAGCCATTAGCTTCGACAGAACTGAACAGTCTGACTCTGTATTTCATTCATCACAAGAGTTTAAAATTCAGTAAGGCACTCAAAATCCCTACAGTAGTAAGACAGATGCAAGGAAAAAGTTTTGGCTGGTGGAACTAAAACAAACAGAATAATTTTAGCTACTAACAGAATTGAGAAACAAAACCTTTTACATTTCTGACAATGATAAAATTGCACATGTTCCTGGAAATGTTTTAGTGCTTTGTTTTTTAGTTACATGCACTTTGAACTACACATCACTTGTATGTGCTGTACTACAGTCATATATACAGGAACATTTTTATGTCACAGAATCAGAGAATTGTTAGGGTTAAAAAGAACCTCTGGAGATCATCCAGTCCAATCCCCCTGCCAAGGCAAGGTCACCTCGAGCAGGTGGCACAGGAACACATCCAAGTGGGTTTTGAGTGTCTCCAGAGAGGAAGACTCCACAACCTCCCNTAGCTACTAACAGAATTGAGAAACAAAACCTTTTACATTTCTGACAATGATAAAATTGCACATGTTCCTGGAAATGTTTTAGTGCTTTGTTTTTTAGTTACATGCACTTTGAACTACACATCACTTGTATGTGCTGTACTACAGTCATATATACAGGAACATTTTTATGTCACAGAATCAGAGAATTGTTAGGGTTAAAAAGAACCCCTGGAGATCATCCAGTCCAATCCCCCTGCCAAGGCAAGGTCACCTCGAGCAGGTGGCACAGGAACACATCCAAGTGGGTTTTGAGTGTCTCCAGAGAGGAAGACTCCACAACCTCCCTGGGCAGCCTGTTCCAGTGCCCTTGACATAAAGAAGTTCTTCCCCATGCTGAGGTGGAATTTCTTGTCGTTTCGTTTATGGCCACTGCTCCTCACCCTGTTGCTGTACACCATGAAAGAGTTTGGCACCATCCTCTTGGCACCTGCCTTTGAGATATTTACATGTATTGATGAGATTTCCTCCCAGTCCTCCTACTCCAGACTAAACAGGGTCAGCTTCTGCAGTCTCTCCTCATAGAAGAGATGCTCCAGGCCCCTCATCATCTTGCCAGTAGCTCCTTCTCTTGTACTGAGGAGCCCAGAACTGGACACAGTACTCTATTTTCATAAGAAACACAACAATTAATTTATATTTAGAGTACTTAATTAAAGGAAACTTTTTTACATGGAAATATGTACTAAATTAAACACTGGTAACACTGTACCTGTTTATGAAAACCTTTAATTAAAACTATTTAAATTACTTAAAGATAGAACAATATTTTAAAAATCACACTAAAACTGTACTTTCCATTGATCATTTGGTTCAATTTTTACTGGCTTCAGAATAGCACACTGAGTTTGTGAAGAGGATCCCCTTTCTTCAGAAAGTTAAAAAAAATCAAGGAAAAAAAATGCACAAATTGTTCTTACACACACACACTCTTAAGTGAGGATCCTAAAATGGAGACAACAGAAATGTTCATTTTAGAGCATTACAAAGACAAAAATGAAAGGATGAGAACATACAATAGAATTAAAAGTGCCTGGGGCTAAAACAAAAAAATCACCAAATCTCCTGATCCTGTAAGTAATGTCACCTGATTAGTTTGATAAGTATGAATAATCCCAAGAACTCTAGTGGGAATTACTTTACATGTGTAAATATTTCTAAGTTCAATGCATCAATGCACAAAGTGTAACAGTAAACAGTTACTGTAAATACTTATTTATTGGTTGGAATTTCTGTAATTTACAAGACAAAGTTCATTCTCTAGAATATGCCCTATTAAAGCAATTGGTCTTTAAACTGGCCTGAAATATGTCAATATTAAGGCTCACAGTCTTTTACTAAAGACTAACTAATCTTTTAACACTTACAAATTGGTTCATTCTCATAAGGCAGTGCGAAATTATGTATTTATTTCTGAATAAGCCGTAATTTAAAAACTCATTTGCTAACTTAGAACTAAAACACAAAGGCAAAAAAAAAAATGCTGGTTTAACATATTGTCAGTGTTCAACAGGCTACCTTGAATTTAGTGAATATGTTTTCCATTTAAACAGTTCTAGAAGCAGGACCAAACTGAAGTTACATGAAGAGAAGAGAGGTCTTTTTAAATACTGTATGCTCATTAACAACTCTTTGTGTTTGTTTTTGCATTAGCTGCACACATTGGCGTACCTCAGTTGGTCCAAGTAGAGACTGGTCCTCACACACTCACGAAAATTTATATAAACTTTCCTATAGTCCTTCAAAACTTGCAGGGAGCCTGTCTTTTTAAAGACAGAGAAAGCTTAATAGGAAAGAAGTTAACATCTGTTTTTTCTGGCTTTTCCTACTGTATATGCTGTGTTTCCCTAATTTTTAAACTAAACTCTAATTTATGGATATTCAAGTCTAGTGTATGGATGTGACATAGCATCTATGTTAGTTTCACCATCCTTGAAAAGAGAACTTAAAAAAACCCAAAATACCTACTGAATTTTCAAATCTACTCCAATAAACTGGACTCAGAAAAGTTTACTCTTGTCAGAGATAAGGATTTTACATCTGATGTTGCATTTCTGCTAGTTCTGTGTGAGTCTTTTTGTGGTGAGCATTTTATGGTGTACCTCCCCCTATTTCTTAGATACAAATTATGCTCTCCAGAGCTGACTGTGTAAAATCACAACACTTCTTGTAAAATCAAAGGCCACTTGTTTAAGGGCTTGAAGCATCTGGCTCTACATGAAACATCTTCCTGCAGAGTTTTCCCATGGGCTCTCTGGGCCACAGACTGTAGCTGTGGGGTGCTTCTCCTTGGGGAAGAGAAATGCAGGCAGCTTTTTGCTTCCCTGGGAATGTTCACCATGTCCGTTGTTTTACTGAAGGTAAGCCTATGAAAGTTAAGAGAGCCCAAGGAATCCTGCACTACAGAGAAATCAGCTACATGCAAATGTCTATCCAGAAACAGAGCGACATCTTCCAATTTCCCCTTTCAAGATACGTTTCAAGCAAGAGATAAACTTTAACTGTCATTGCTATGCCTGGGCCTGGCCCAGAAAAAAAATTTAAAAAATATATTATGTGTAACATCAGTGATCTTTAGAGCTGCTTTTAGGAAGAGCTCATCTTTATGGAAATTAGTATAGTATGGGAACAGGGTATAGCACTGATGGAAAATGGGAAAGCAAATGCACTCTTTCATATTTGGGAATGAGTTTGTGTACATGAACGATGTACATGTCATTTGCCAAAACAGTCTCAATTTATCCATCTACCTGCAACTGGGGTCACGAAACCAAGGGACTCACCTTTTTCTTCCATTGGTCTCATCACTTGAGGTAATCTTAAGACCTTTACTGGTTTCTTTCAGGAACTAAAATCACACTCTGGCACAGGTACCAGAGACAGCTGTGAGCACCCAAAATGCTCCCAGGTTGCTTGGAGGGGGCACCACATCCCTCAGCACTACCCAGGTGCTCTATGGTTCATCTGCCTGGAGAAGTATGCTACACCAATGGATTTCTAAGACTAACCATGATTTTTATGGAGATTTTCGGGACCAGATTTTCTTCTAGACACCACAAACAGGGTATTTGGAGTTTCAAGGTTCAATTACTATTTGCGACCACCATTTTTGTACCTACAGAACAGGGAAGTAAGAAGAAACCTTGAAACTAGACCAAAACCTTTGCTACTACTGCCAACAACACTTGCTTGCCTCAGAAAAGCTTATCTATACATGCAGACCTTGTCTAAGTTTAAAGTAGTATTCTAGGTAACAAGACATTCCCTCATGCTTTCTCCTGCATGCCATTTTACATCTGCCTCTTTTTCAGCTACTGAGGAATACGCAGCCATTATTTGCTTTGGATAAGGTACCTTCACCAAATTGTGCATTTCTCTTTGTGTGCATTGCTCTGTTATTAAGGTAATTTGAAACAGCCACGTGCAAAGTAATAAGAGAAATCTCTCTCAGTCATGTCCTCATCCTATGGGCACAATTGTGTTCACATTATTCAGGCTGACTATTATGTAATTACAGAAATGCTCTTGTTCAAGTGAAATTCAGTACTTTTTCTTAAAACCGACAGATTATTAAAAGACAACTTCTTAACTGCACTATTGGCTCTCACATATAAATACTAAAAGGAAGGAAAAAAAAAAGATTTCTAAATTAGATTTTTTTGTATTTAGCCAAAGTAAAACACAGTGGAGCACCAAAGGGAAAGCTAATGTAAAACCTGCTGAACAACTCCTGTAACAGCATCATTTGATGAGTTTTTTGAGAGAAAACATTCTGAAAAAATATTATGTACCCCACAGCTCCCATCCCTCCAAAAATAAAACCCCCCAAAGCACCCCCAAAAAACAGAAGAGGAGAGAGGCTATTATTTTGTAAGGAACAAGTCTCCACATCCACAATACAGATTACCTATTTACACAGTAAGGTGTGAGGGCCACACAAGGAAGGAAGTCTTCAGCTACTGAAGATCATTACCAGCAACCAGGGAGGCCACTGTCAGTTGCTTTGGACGAGTTTCTCTGGATACTCATACAAAGCACGGAAAATTATTGGCACCACTGGGCCTCTGCCCAGGTCATCCTACAGCTGAACACATGAAATGTTATGCCCTGAGAATGAATGCCCTGGAAGAAGCCCAGGGTGATTTGAGCCCCTGCACACATTAATCACCCTGAATGTGGTCTCATGCTGGGATTCACAGCCAAGGCAGCCAGCAAGGTTGACTCCTCTGAGAAGGGGAGGCGTCGGAATAATATTAGAAGCATCAAATGTCCTCCCTTTCCCTGGTATGGAAAGCTCATCTAGGAGGTGTCAGGATAAAACATGAGAGCTGCAGTTGTACTTAGAGACATGAAGGAGTGATTCACTGTTTCATGGCACAAGTGGAGGAGGAGGCTGCAATAAAAGCTTTTACAAGGTGAGACCTAAACCCTGAACGCAGCAGTGCAGGATTACAAAGCCTTTTTTGTCTTTTCTCAGGGAAAAAAAATACCAACCAACAACTGAGAGAGCTGAGTGTGTCGTAATTAAACTGTAAATTTCTTGAAATGAAAGCTCAAACTATGCTCCTGACACACCTGCTTTATGAAAGTTGCTCACATACAGTTTTGTTGATCTGTACTCTTTATGAAGGAATCCAAAAGACATCAACAGGAAAAGTATGCTGCAAACTGCTACCCATGAATAACCACCTTTTAATTATTAAGGAAGTTAACAAACAAGATGGAATCAAGCAAACGTAGTAGCATTTCCTCCATGTCTCCTGGGAAAAAAAGAAGCCAATACCAAACCCTTAGTACATACACAGTTTTGAGAAAGAGAAATTATTTAGATTTTATAAGTATTAAAGTATAACTGTGGTGGTATACTAACTCTTTACAAATATATGGTAATTAGCATATATTTTTTTAAGGTTCTAATAATGGGAAGACTTCCAATATTATTACTCAAAATGTAATGGGTAAAGGCAGAAATACATCTGCCTGACAAGACCTGATGAGCCAATAATAACATTAATATTTCACATAAACATTCTATTCATTCAGCATTTCAGTCATTTAATGACAGCTAAAAATCAGAGGAAATCATCACAAAATGACAAATTACACAATTAGAGCACTAAATTTTCCCAGAAAAACAGGAGAACCGGAGAAGGAAAAAAGCTTTTTTTGTGACCTGAACATGTTCCCTTCTCCAGCAACAAATTCAGAACTACTTCTTACTTCTGCTGTTCAAGCAATTCCAACATCTAACAATTCTGTCTTGTCCAAATCTAACAGAAATTTAGCACGAAGCCAGACCTAGCTCCCACTTAAGACCCCACAGCTAAAATGTGCTGAGGCACCACTTTGGCTTTAGTATAAGCAGGAATGTTTCATTGATGAGAGAATACTGCTTTTAGAACTAGTGAGGGGTAGAACTGAATCATACCATTCTGTGCTTCATTGAGCTGCAAAATAACTTAGGGCACTCTACAGTGCTCATACAGCTAAAACAAAACAAAACAAAACAAAACAAAACAAAACAAAACAAAACAAAGCAAAACAAAGAAGAAGAAGAAAAATGCAGCAGCTCATATTCAACACTTGTTGCATGTGTGCAATGTTCTTCAAGATATGTATATTATCTAGTATTGGTTTTAATGGCAACTCACTCAGATAAATAGAATATCCTCCTTTACACAAGATGCTCCTACATCTGTTTTCCCTGCTCAGAAAGTCTTCCAACATCTTGGCTACAAACAATTATGTCAACTTTTTTCCAGTAATCTCACAGAGATTTAGAAATACAATTCCATACATAAGTGCTGAAACAAAGTTAGTCTCTGAAAAACTCACAGACGCCGCACACCTTACTCATTGTGCATGTTGGGAAGGATCACTTATGAGCTTGTCTTGTTCCTATGCTCTTTTCCCAAGCCTTCATTGTTGTCCTCTGACAACAACAGGGTGTTCAGCAAGATGAAATTGTGGTTTGAGCAAGCATGGCAATTCCTATTAATAGTTAAAACACTGTTGAAAGTTCAGCATTTTTATACTAGCTACTCTCAAGTATTTCTTGCAATCCTCTGTGATGGGACATTTCTCTAATCCTTCTCACTCCATCTGTAGACCAGCTGGAGTCTTAACCTGATACATCCCTGGTCTGATGTTGCTTTAGCATATATATAAACTGACTTGCACACAAAGCTTTTGCTGACTATTTTAGTTCATCTCTCTGTATTTTCCCTCTGGGTAGGAAAGCATAGTCATTTATGTCTGTCATTCTGCTGTCTTCGTTCAAGCAGGTTTCCAGAAGAATGTTCTGGAAGCTAAAGGACTTTCTTTGACTGCAGTGAGTCTTGCTCCTACCTCCCAGTAGAAAACAAACTCTCTCTGGCTCTTTCTGTTTCCTTCCTGTTTCCACTTAGCTTTTTTTAACATTACAAACTTTTCAAGCTGCCACTTGCTGTGTTGCCAGGACCAAGAAGAGATGGCAGGACAAACAAAAGAAACCTGGCTGATGAGTAAATATTTATGGGTCCCAGCTAAACTCCCATAGAAAGAAAAAGCTGCTTTGGGTGATTTAGGACTGTCTTGAAGTCCAAAACCTGTTCCCAGCAACTAAAAAGACCCAGACAGCTGACAGAGTTTTCATCCCACTTCTAAACAGGAATTAAGCACCCTTGAACAACAATGAGGAATGGAGCGCAAGGAAAGCCTGAGACAGGGATTTTAACAAAATGGAGAAAATTCAAACAGAAACGGAAGTGGTATGGATCACAGGACTGACATCCTGACAGAAGGGAACAAGCAATTCTAAAATTACTTAATTCTTTTTAAAATAGGACCAGGACAGAATTGCACTGAAACATTTTCAGACTTCAAAGTCTCTCTTTGGGTGTGATTACCCTTTACTAACTTTATGATTTTTGTCCCTGAAGACCTTTAAAGGCCGGAGAACTGTCCTCAAATATACATCTGAACTCAAAATGACAAAGAGTTTCAGAAGAGGTTCTTGGCCTCAAGAATTCTGCAGCTGGAGTTTGGCAGCCATCAGACCATAACACATGCTACATCTGTTGAAGAAAGTTTTCAAATGAATAATGTAAAAATGGTAGTGTGTAAAAAAGGCAAAGCTAACACAATACTGATCATTTGACCCCTACATGATGACAGTATTATGTACTTTAATTTTATGAGCCATACAAATACTAATACATATTTTAAAACATGCTAAAAAATAAAATTACACTGTGATGGTGACAGTTTATTGTTTGCAGGTGCACAGTGCTGGAGGGCCCGGCTCTCTGAATTAACAAGTGACAGCACAGGCAGATACAGACAGCTGTCAGTCATTCTGCCTAAACCACATAAGTACCCCTGAGATGATGCAACAAATAGGACAAATCAACCAGAACTGAAAAGCACAGGTGTAGTCTGGATAGTAGATGCACAGAAATCCAAAGCTCTAGGGAAAGTCTTTTAAAAAAATATTTTTCTTGGCTATCCTTGGAAGGATGTAGCCACAGGAAACACAACTGTTCTGCCTGGTATTATCCATATTCCTCTGTAAGATTACAGTCAGAAATTACTAGGCAAGTGGCATGTATGGGCTAGGTTGTCACAGCCTTGAAAGGTGTGATTGTCACACAGCTGAGAGGAGTATTTCCATGAAGCATGAAGAAGACATGCTGGTCTCCACAATTCACTAATGTGAAGTCCACCCTTGCAACAGTATTTCCTGTGAGCAACAGGATTAATGATGCCTGTCTTCTCACAGATTTATAATTTTTAATGTCCTTCACTATTTCAGCTGCTTGCTTCCTCCCTCCTCCAAAATGTTCTGTTTTTCTGACGTTCACTATAGCAACTGTGAGGCAAGGACAGCCTCAGCTAGAGCCAGGGGAGAGCATAGGTGTGTGCCATCTGACTGGGCAACTCCTGTTAAACAGTAGGGACAACAGCTAAATTGTACTTACCATTCCCTCAGTGGGGGGCATTAACTTCAGTTCCTCTCCCTTCCCTGGCCACTGATTTTCAGACTTGAAGAAAATTAATTGTCTGTGAGACTCTCATTTGTAATTGTCTAGCAAGTTCAAAAGTTCCCCCAGGGAGAAGGAAGGCACAGAAAAAACTGTGTGATTGCCTAAGCCTTGTTTCCTTAGGAAACCAGCCTAAACACACATTCAAATGAGAAACACCAACTATAGGCTTCGCCTGGTCTGGTCCCTTAATCAGCAAACACGACTACTTGCATGGAAACAGAGGAGAGTATAAAGAAGTTAATTTCCAAGGAAGGTTATCCCCTTAAGACATCACTACTGCTCTTGGCCTCTTTGACTAACAGCAGCATAAATATGTACTGCAAACAGGTCTTGCTTAGAGCATGCTTAAAATTAGACAACTCTGAACACACTCAAAACAGCTGGAAGGCTAACTGGCAGATCTGGGTGAGAAATCACTCGCTTGTTACTAATAACCTTTCTGCACTGCTATAACTTCCCCACTTTATGCCTGTATGAACACAAGCCTTTTGAAGTTGAGAGAGGGAAGGCAAACCAAAACAGCATCCCCAGGACAGATCTATCCCAGAACCACCTGTTGCTCAACATGTAGAGAGTCTGTACCCGTCTCTTAAAACCCTAGTTCACTGAAAACACATCAGGGACTTGAGGCCTAGCCCTTCAGATGTGTCCTTTAATCACGTTAGGGATTATTCTCAGGTTGCACCCATGCATCTGTTTTGTTGGAGTTATGATACCTGTGTATAGATAATTTCCAATTTTTTGGACCGAAGAGTATGCAGCTCTACAGACCACAGACCAGAAGTTTCAGGTGGCATGTGGGAGGCCAGGGTCAAGTAATTGCCTGCAAAATTATTCCTACAGAATAAATCTGTGAATAGACTTGTAAATACCCATTTTAGAATGTTCAGTAATATGGTAAAATGCACTGCTATTATGTGGGATTGAATACGTGGAACACTGGTCTATAAAACCCAGTAATGGTAGAGGTAATGAAGACTTAAACCTGTTTTGTTGACTGCCACCAGAATTTGCACGTTCCTGCAAATATTTGATTGAAACAGACCAACACTTTTTTCTGTGATAACACATTTTATCAGAAAAATCCTGAACTCATCTAGTAATTTGAAATTGTACTAAAAACCAATGCCTTCTCACCCCTGGGAATGAGGGTAACACTTCTCCAGCATTCCCATGCTCCTTATGGCACTGTTAGAGGAAAAGTCCAAGGTGTAATTTGATTCCTCCAGGCCTGAATACTGTCCTAGTAGCAGATCACTCTGCTGGCTCCAAATTTAAATTACTATTTAAATAAATTAGAGACATTTTAAATAAACATTAGAAGTTATAGATTAATCACATCAGTTTATCAGGTAATGAACGAGACTGTGTGAATTTTTGCTCTAACAGGAATGCACTCAACAAATTATTTAACTTTAATACACACAGAAACCAGAAACAGATTTGCCATCACACACCCTCCCTGAACCAACCAAAGTAATGAAGAGAAGGGATGATTCAAGGTGGGGCCAGCGAAAGGGGAATTAATAAAGTCCTTGTATAAACACGTTTTTTTCAGTGAACATTCTAAATTTCATCGTTTTTTCTCCCATAAATTTCTAATGACTCTACTTGTAAACCCCCCATTTCCACCACAGTCATGCTTTAATTCACAATGGAAGACACCAAAATTACATAAATCTCCAATACAAAGTAACATTTTGTGTGCAAAGTAAAAGCTGTCATGAAAAAGGTAATGAAGAAGAATAGCTCATGCAGAGGGCTCTAATGCTATCCAGCTGCTCCTATATGGCACTCACTGATAAGACTTTGTTTTAACTTTACAATAGAGAAAGTTTGGGAAAGGTTAAAAATCAAACTGCAGGAAGTAAAACTCTTTATACTTCATCTGTTACATTTCCTCTTAAGTAGCATTTATTTTCTTACATAATTTAGTTTTCCACAAAGAACATGTATGTGTGCCTTTTGTTGGGTTGGCTTTTTTTTTTTTCTTTAATAAAAAGTGAAGAAGCATTTCAAGTTGTGCTTTTTAGGTACATGTTTTTAGGCAGCATTCCTATTTTTCTTGGGAGCCCTAACGGAAAGGATTGTGGAAGAATGGAGTAACACAAAAACTGCATCAGAGTTATGCTTTTGGGATATTCTAATCATAACATCACTGTGGCACTGCTACCATCCTGTGTCTTCCATTACACTTTAAAAAAGGGGATGGTTCATTCTAAATTAAAAAGTGTCAGAAATGTGTAAATAAACTGCTATTATGATGTTTCTTTCTTTTGCAATTTAGGCAACAACCACTGGGAACATGGTGCTGGCAGACATTTTGCCAATAACTGTGTTGATGACTACATTCATAAACCAATTTTTTCCACAGAACCATAGAAATAATTTGTAAAACTATGTACAACAAATAAGCATAGATGTTAAATGCAGATAAGAAGGATAAACCCAGCTTTTCAGTTTTACAGAGGAAACACTTTCATGTTAAGGTGCAAATGCAGTAATATGCTTCCCATCCACAAAAAACTAGGATGACCTTGATTAGAATCAGTCTAGAAACAAAAGTGAAACTGACTAAATTATTTTTGTTTCCTAGAGAGGAAAACCATAAAAAACTGCAAAAAATGCCCCTGGGGAGAATTTGTAGTGTTAATATTTCAGCGTCTGTATCATAAATAGTTGGCACTTTGAAATACATCTAAAATTAAACAACTCTGCAAATTGGTTACCCTATGTAGCGATGATAAACCCCTTCCCTCTATTTTTTTTTAATTGATGGTCCTATAAGAGAGGCCAGAAGAGGCAGATAAATACCTATCCTGTGTCAAAAATGGCACAAGCTGACAGCGATTGCCAGAGAGCAACAAGAAGCTCCATTCTTCCCTTGCAGGGCATGTGCAGTATGCCATTAGTGTTTAATACGTAGGGTGAAAGAGAGCAAAGCCTCAAGGAGCAGACCAAACTACACTCAAAAATGTTAGCACGCAAACCCCTTCACACATCATGACCATTTACTGGTAAGCCAAGCTGTTGATACCATCCTTTAAGGCACTTTTATTAACTGTGATGACACTAACGACGTATTTCCAAATACTGAAGCCGACATCAATAATCTCTGAATCAAGCACTACTAGCATCTCCCTGGGGAGGAGTGGGGAAAATGCTGTTGCAAAGACTCTTAATGGCAAACCTCTGCTAGCAATTATAGCAAGAGACAATGAGCATTTGGGAAAAGAAGCCAAGGCAGTTTTGTTGGGGCAGCTTAATGGTGTAGGAGCCAAAGAGTTAAAGCGAAGCTGCAAAGTCGTGCAGAGCGCTGAAACCTTCCTGTTGGGAGTTCCTTTCAGAAGGACTGGGAAAGGAACAGTATTAATAGCTATTGCTGGGCTGCACTTTCCCACAGGTCTGGACAGGATCTCCACAGCAGCTTTTGCCTTTCTGAAAGGAAGACCTGAAAGGACTGCAGACATTGCAAACCTCTGGGCCTCACAAGGAGGAAACAGGAGGACCTGAAAGACAAACCAAGCGCTGTGCCAGGCGTTACGACTGCCCACAGCTGAATGGCCGCAGAGGAGAAAAAGGCAGGGGCGGGCGGAGCAGAGAGAGGAACAGTGAGGAAGAGGAAGAGAAGAAGGCAGCAAGTGAGCAACAGCAGTGCTGATGTCAACGACAGGTAGCTGGCACTTGGAGACCACTCAAACAAACCCACTTGTCCCCTGAGGAACCTGGAGAAACTTTCTGTCCCAGCAGGAAACTTGCTGGTACAGGAAAGTATTAAAAAAATCCAAGAACCCTCAAACCAAACAAAATTCCCCAAAACAAATAAATAAAATTGCTCAAGTTTGTAACAAATCACCTCATTTTGTACAGCTGAGTCAAGGTTGTTATTCTCAAAGAGTTTTAGCTGTGTGAGGCAAGCAAGTGCAAACTGTGTCCTTTTTATTATTACCATAATTAGGAGGACTCTGACAAAAACTATAGAGATCTGCAAGCACACAGAGATTTACTTAAATTTCTTCATGGTGACAGTAAGTTTCTTTGTCTTCGCTGCCACTTACATGATTACCACTCCAGTTAACTTAACCCAAGTTAGAGCTGCAGACCTGCAGTGCAGCACAAGTTGCCAGGAGGAACTGCCGTGTCAAACACCAACACATCCTACTCAGTTACAAGCAGCAGTCAAGCTTTCAAGTCAGTCCCTTATCTCTACCACTGCTGTCACCTGGGGTATAAAGAACTATACTTAATACTGTTGAAAAGAGTCAGGAACTTCTTCAACACTAGACACAGATATCTTTGCTTAGCTTTTTATTCATGACAATTACTTATGATTACATGAATTTGATGCAGTTTGCTTTCCTCCTCTCAGACCTGAAGATTGTTAAGTCCTATTTGTCATACTTGTGAAAATTACGCTCCTTGTAATAGACCAAATAGACCATCCTCTGCATGATTACATGATTACAAGAAACCCTCGGTGATGCAAAATTCCAAATGAACTGGAGTCAATGCGAGAGCAAGCAGGAACAGAGAATTTTCTCTTATGAACTTCTCAAAATAATGAGACTACTTGATTAAACATTTTTAAAGCTCTCTGTGCTCTGTTCCAATATTAAATAATTTTCCCATATCTGCTGTCAAATCTTGCAAATGAATCTTTTCTCTAGCCAGAGTTTGTGCTAAGCACCTCCTTCTGCCGACAAACGTAAAAACTGTCGAGCAGTGAGTCCTAATAAGAAGAAATTGGTGTCTAGGTTAGGTGATCACCTGAAACACAACATAGGAGATTTTGCAATTAATGAATCTTGCATCAGATCTGTGCATCAGTTTCCAGTGTGTGAAACCATGTTAATTTTCAACCATGGTTTTAAGTGTATCTTGAAAATTTTGGCTAAAATGTTCTGTAAAAGCAAGACCGTAGCAGACTACCAAGGAGAGCCTAACCAAGACAGGATTATTCAGAAGTAAAAGTCATCTTGGGAGGGGAAGCAGGGAAAGAAAGGAATTTGTCACAATCATTAAATGCAGAGATATTTGTCCATGTTGATTTCTAAATGTAAAACAACTCAAAAAAATACAAAGCCACTTTTCTATTACAACTTTCCTTACATTCATCTTCAGGGAAGAGTTGAGGATATTGTATCACAGCTACCTTCACTTTTGAGATTTGAACAGGAATAGCCTAAGGATGTTTATTTTAAACAGCAAAATGCTGAGTGAAATAAAATGAAGTCACTGTAATGATTGGGGGGACTTCTTTTACTCTTTAAAGTACAGAAGATTTAGTCTTGCTTGGTATTGTGATGTCTATGAGTAAGCAATCATTCTACCTATTACTATTATGTTAACAACTGTAAACCACCTACAATTACTAGCATGATCCCTAACCTCTGAGAGGTGGTAATCCAGTATTGGTTGTTAGCTGTCAAATTTATTTCCCTTTGGTGAAATATACCCTGGATTTAATTACCAGTCATTCTTGATACTTTATGGAGTTGAGCTCAAGTACTGTGGCTCTGACATTTAACCCATGACCCTTAAATATTTACCAGCTTTACTGGTTGTGTACAATTATCCCTTCAAGTATATCTCAGATCCATCATTCTGCCCATGACTTACTACTCCAGTCATTCTAAATCAGATACATCTACTTCCTTCCAATGAAAGGGGAATGCTTAGTTTTCACTCTAAAACATGAACAAATTAAAAGATACATTTGCTAGGATTGTGCGGTGTGGCCAGCATCTGCTAACTGCACTTCTACTGTGTTAGAGCATGCCTTGCATCAGAGAGACAATAAACTTCACCCAGTGCAATGTTTATTAACAGGAGCATCAAACAAGATTTCTGTTACCGATTATGAGCTCAGTGTTCCTCTCCGATAACAGAAGTGGAGTGCAGGGTGAAAAACAACAATCCTCTGATGTGCTTAAATGATGACACTGAGCCCACACACGCTTTTCCATGAGGTCATGTTCCCATGGGTGAGAAGACGACAGTACCAGGGAGTAGCTGTACTTCAAACAACACAAATAAATTCTGAGAGTTAATACCTCTCCAAGTTGTAAAAAGCCCTCCAGATGCTCTGCTTCTCTGGAAGAAGCAGCTGATGGGCCTAGAAGAGCCATCCATGCAAGAGGGAAAGGGTAACATGCATCCTCCCAGAGGCAGAATCCGCCTGCAAGGCCTTCAGGTCTGGGAGCAGGGTTTGAAGCTGATACCCAGGGCCTTTCCATGGCCATTGAAGCTTCCCAGTTCTGTGCAGAGCTGGAGAGAGAATTCAGATGAATAAAACCTCGTGCAATGGCCTGGGTATGTTGTGCTTCCCTCAAAAGGCTGCTGAGAGTTAGTACAAGATGATTTTAGCTGATAGGGATAGCAGGTTACTAGATAATCTAAAAACTTCCTTTGTTAGCAGCCAGCCTAGTTTAAGATACACAAACTTTCCACTGCCAGTGATGCTATAGACTAACATAAATATGAAGAACCTGGCAAAAAGCACAGAAAAACACCAGTCAGCTGTAAACAGTCCTTTTTAAAGTGCAACACATGACAGTATTTGCATATGTACTCAGCTTCTCAGGTAGAATCTGAGCCTAGAAATATTTACAATTACCCTTGATTTCACTCAGCATGAGTTGTCACCTCAAGGGGAACGCTCCCATGGCACAGCATTAAGCATATATGCAAGTCTTTGTACTGGCAGAGCCACTGACACACATAAGGGGATTTATAAGTAGTGTTCAGCTTCGGAATATTCCTCTAAGTTAATCAGCAACCTGGCTCACAACTGTGTAACCTAACCTCACTGCTTCCCCTCCAAAATACAAGCCACTGCACAAAACACGTATTAAGAAGTTTTCAAGTTAATTATTTATTTGCGTGTAGTTATCTTACTTCCAGAAGTGTTTAATTTACAGGTAATTTGCACTCTATACAATGTGCTGTAAAAGAACATGGTAGTCTAGCTGCCTTTAAAAGTTGCACGCAATGTATACTTCTATGCATTACCTCTGAAAAAAAAAGCATTCTAAAATAATTTTTCTTCTCTTATAAATAAATACATAAAGCTTACTTCTAACAGGTAAATGAAATGCCTTGTGGCCCTCAAGCAGACATACATACTTACCTCACATGCAAAGGAAAACAAAAATGATTATTCAACAGCACTGGAATGTTCCAGAGAATTCAAACTCTGATATTCTCTGTTGAGAGTGACTATTCATTCCTCCCTTCAGCTATTTCTAAAAACCACAATGCAGTTTAAAAAACTGTAGAGAAAGATGACTCTTATCCTACTGAATTAGTATAATTTCCCTTCTTAATATATGGCTTCAAGGAATTTCACTGCATTTGAAAACGTGGTTTTAAGATGCAGAACAGAAATATTAGGACTCTGATGAAAAGTGCCTTGTGTGTGTATTTTTTCAGAAGTAATTTAAAAAATTGTTCAGGAAACTGTTCCTGGATGCAATAATTTGAGAAATAGGAAAGGACACACTGGTATCATGGACATAGCTATGGAACTGCAAATATTTATAGGCTCAAGTCTTTCGGTTGAATCAGACTTCCTGCAAATGCCAGTGTAAGCCTCACTCCCAGAGCAAGAAGTCATAGGATGGAGACTCAGAAAAAGCCATGAAAAAGCTAGAAAAAAATATTGTATTTAGTTTTCCCAAGGAATTCCTTTCATTCATCTCAATGGTAGGTGGTCCAATGAGATCAGCAGAAAAAAATCTAGATCCTTCTAGAGTAGCGCAGCATGGCTCAAGCAAATCTGCCCACTCTCTCTGCTATCTACAGAGTAAGTTCCCTGTAAGATAAGGTTCCTTATAACTACAATTACATTGTGCACTTCAGAACTTCAGAAAATACAAACAGCTTTGGATTCAATTCACTATTATCATTACATAAGCATTCACCATATGAATGACACATCAGATGTCTTGGAAAAACTAAACTAAAAAAAAAACCCCAAACAGCAAACCCCACATTCATTTCTTCTAGACTTCTCTGAATTTTACCAAAAAACCAGCCTTCTCTTGAGATAAAAAGAAAAAAAAACCACCCCCAATTTGTACAGTGTGTGTCAATCCAATGCATTTTTATAAGCATGAGATATGAAGCATTTAACAACAACTAGGAAAAAAAAAAGGCAATTCAATTGTTATTACCAGCATCTAAATTCATTAGTGGGCAATGATATCCATGAGATTATTAACTGCATTGGAGAGGAGAAGTAAGAAGTATACCAAAGTGTATATATGTCACACTTCTATACCTAAACTGAGCAAATCAAAACCCAAGAAGACGACTCTAATGAGTCTATACTGGTATAGAACTGTCTTTTTAAAGACACAGCACTATGAGAAGCTGAATCTTAAAATATCTGCCACGTGGGATACATCTAATTTTAAGAAAGCAGTTGCATCCAACTTACACAATGATCAGAGAATTATAGAATAATTGAGTTTATAATGGCCCTCTGGACTCATTTAATCCCAACTGATCTAGCCATATTATCTATACAGGCATTTTCACTACATCCTCCTTTCTTCTGGTTTCTGTTTGTTCTCTTGAAACCACTCACTAAGTGAATCTTAGTCTGGCATTTCACACTTTGCAGGATAATTCACAATGTGTTTACGTCTTTCTGGAAGTCCAAGAGATGCCTCAATCACAAGAACACAGCTTCTGACAATGTACACTGGTTTTTTCTGCAATTTCTGAATTCTACATACAAATTTATTTATGGACCCACTCTTATTCAAAAACATGTTCCAGTGTTTCCTCTCTGCTCCCCTCTCCCCCGCCCAATGTGGACACAGTCTAATTCATTACAGTAGAAGAACGAATTGTTGGCAACCATCTTATGCAAGGATAGCTCCCAGAATACATGACTTTCATTTGCCAAGATTGTAGTGGCTCTCAACATGCTACAGCACAGACATTTCTGAGATAACATAGATGTTCAGTCAATAGTCTCCATCCCAGTATTCTTCTGCATCAGACCTGGGCAGCGATTTGATTACTTACAAAGTATTTGCAGTGCCTAATTGACTCATTGCTGAAAACACACACAAAATCAGGCCCCTTATCAAAGGCAGCAGAAATTGCTATCAAGTTTGGATTGCTTTGGTTCACCTTACCTTGCCTAAAAGACAGGTAAAATTCAGTGTTTTGCATTTCTACAGTAAGAGAGTGCATAAATAGATGGAACATACGTAATTCTCCAGGATATGATAGAAAGGTTTAAAGAGTCAAAATAATTTTTCAAGTCCATTAATTCCTGATGTTCCATGATGTCCCTAAGTCCCTATACCTATAGCAGTGTGTTCAAACTTTAATTGCAGAAATGTAAACCGTATCATGTTTTCCCCTTTACAGCTGGAAGAAATTCTTGACTGGGAGCAAAAAGTAAACATTATAGCAAGGCTTGAGTCTGGATAGTACACAGAGCAATAGCTTTTCAACTGAACAGTGCCCATGTTAATTTGAGTGATACATTAATTAACCTTTCTGACATCTAAATGAATCACTTCATGGTGATCAAAAGCATGAAAGAGAGCATGGGGTATCCAAGAGAGATACATTTTGAATAGCATTTCGTTCTAATGTTAAGGAGATTGGCAACTGAGAAGCTCTTACCTCCTACTTATCTCAAAGATGAGGCCAGCTCTGAAGCAATCTCGACCTACGCAGACCTACACAGCGTCTAGACTGACACAGGGGTGCCAAGAGAAACACACAGATCTACTCAACTTCATTAAGAATTAGAGCATTAAAGACAAACTGAGATCTGCAAACCTGGTGGAAACATGCAGCCGTGTTGCGAAAACTACAGAACTGATTAACTTGGAGACAGAAGCAACCTCTCATTCTGGGGTTACAAAAACCAATGCAGTTGGAAACACACCTAATCCTTCTCCACCTTCAGTCTGACCTGATCCGTAAGGAAAAGTACTATCCTATCTTTTGTAGGTACATCTGAGTCCCCCAGCTATTGCCTGTATCTCTTAACTAGTTCATCAATTCCAGAACTCCATTTGTTCTTTGTTGATCACATGAGATACAAAATCAGAGCAGAGGCTGTCCTTCTCTGTGTCTCCTTTCTCTTTTCTTCTTCTTTTAATACGAACATTGTAGGATGATCAGATAAACTCTGGAATGGTCTAAACAAGAGTTTAACCAGGGCAGTTCTAAAGGTGAAAAACATACAAAAATTGAAGCAACAGAACAGATAAGATTATGTGAGAAACATGTCAATGTAGATATAAGGAGCAGAGAAACTACAAGCAAGGAAATCACCTGTTTCTCTTCAACCAAACTAATCCAATTTGTTCTCTCACAACTTTCAGTGCAACCTATGCTGCCCTAAGATCCTGCAGAGAAGCAAAGATACCAAAATAATTTCAGCCCTGCATTGATTAGCATTGATTGAAAAACAAGGAAGGGGAGAAAGTGTACACAGCTGCTGCAGAGCTCACACTGTCTTGTGATCATCACCACTGCTGATACTGTATATTAACCAACAAAGCTGAATCATAGGATGGCTTGGGTTGGAAGGGATCTTAAAGATTTTGTAGTTCCAAAAAAATGTCTTTCTCCCTGTTTAGCCTCCAGAGTTGCTTGATTTATGAAAACTACAAAAGGTCTGGGGGCAACAACACCAGCTTCTAATGAGGAGTGTTACAGACTTGCACTGGCATCTGGAACACCTAACTACAATTTGGAAGAGGTTAGCACAGGTGTGGAGTTCAGTGTTGCATACTAAATGCAATACATTACAATACCATTCAGCTTTTCACCATGAAGGTACTGCTGCCGTCTTGATGTTTCCATCCTATTCCATTAACCATCACTGCAAATGACTCCAGAGTTTCAGACACTAGACAACAGTCCTACCCATTCTCTGATTCCCTCAAACAATGTCAGTCAACAAACACAAGTAGAGCACAGAAAAACAGTTTTTGTAATTGATGCTGCAGTTACATACTGATTATTCTATAATCCATTACAAAATCCGTTGTCTCCAAAACATCATAAGGAAATACCCAAAGAATTCTTGCATCTTCCAGCATATCCTTATCTGCCAAACAGAGCAGTAATTATTTTCCGGTCTTATTGAATTCAGTTTTCTAAATGACCATTAAAAGGCTCAGATGCCACAGAACTGCCTGAAATGACAGATTATTACAAGGTCACTAAACAGCTCATCGTGAACTTCCTGATATTTTATAAACTAGGCTGCCTTCACATATTGTGACACATGAAGGATTGCAAAACTCCTTGCAACAAAGAACTTTTCAAGGCCTTTTATCTTTAGTACTAGAAGTGCTTGGAGGGAGACAGAGTTCTCTGAAAAATATGAGGTTTAGTTTTTCACAATGACGAAGGTGAAGCTTAAAGAGTTTTTGTTCTCACTGAAAAGCCTTTCAATATAAAGTGGAGCTGACTAGAATCTCCTGTAAGTGATCCCTGGATGAAGACGTAACACATATCATAATGCATTTCTTCTTAACCTTTACACTCTCTGCTCCATGCTTGCAAAACCCTTCCAAATTAAATCAGGGAAATGACAGAAAATGCACTTTCATGCATTCTCAATTGTATCATGAATGAAGAATTTCTGTCAAAAATCAGTATATGCAGTGGTAAGGATATTTCTGTTTTCCATTTTAAACACAGGAGAAATCACTCTAAAGTTGAAAAGTCCTCTCCGAGTGTCGTATTATCAGCAGATAATGGCTCAAAATTCTATGATTCACTAAAAAGTTATGCTTTTTCTTTTATAGTATTACCCCTTCACCAAATCTGGATCATAATGTTTTCTGTCTTTAGCATAGATAATAAGATCCTGACATGCGGAAATGCCATTTTAAAAAATGCTCCCGTCACTATAAAAATAAATTTTAAAAAATTAAAAACCATACCTATGTGTTAATTGATACTTTCATCTTGGTCGGTTTTCAATTAATTTACAATACTGTTCTGTTTATCAGAGTGGGAGCTGAGCCAAGCCCTCTGTGCATCTGATGAGCCTCACAATAACCCCGAATGCACCTGTTAATTTTGCCTCTGGGTAAACAGTTGAAAACTCCTCAGCTATTTCCTCAAGTTGGGTGGAAACAAAGAAACATGAGATTAAAAAAAAAAGAAAGGGCTAGATTAGGGAATTGGAGATGCATTAATTTAAGAAAGGAACAGGGTCAAACTAGGGGCTAGGAGGCTAATAAGCACAGAGCACACAGCAAGAAAGCTCACAGCAGGGTAAGAGTTCACTTAATTTATTCAAGCGATCTATTCCAGACGCAGTAAATGATACATTATTGGATCCAGACCTGCAACTGCTTACTAAGACCAACCTCACTTAAGTGTCATTACCCTCCCCTTTAGAAATATTGCTATTACCCAAACCTGTTCACAGTGAGGGCTTTACTCAGCTGGCAATCCACTAACTTTTGTTCTTTATGATGCTCCCCCTAACTCCCCCTCTCTGCTCTGGGAATTAGGCATAACAACCACCATGCTAACCGCAGAACACCCAAGTTGATACAACTCTATGAGATTTTTAGTACTTTATTACACCGAAAACCAATCCTATGGATAGCAGACTATAAACAACAGCAAACGCTGTATCAAGCAAGCAGTAAGTGGTTAAGGAGTTAGAGGTTTACTAGAGGGTTTCAATCA
Source organism: Ifrita kowaldi (assembly GCA_013398055.1). Lineage (NCBI taxonomy): Eukaryota > Metazoa > Chordata > Aves > Passeriformes > Cinclosomatidae > Ifrita > Ifrita kowaldi. The sequence goes on along the minus strand of VZRS01013383.1, from coordinate 493,922 downwards.
ATCAAAGTCTCCTTTGTACAAATTAGAGCAAGGTGAACAAGGAAGCAGGGAAACACTTATCATGGAAACTTTTAAAGGAACTTCAATTTTATGTCTTTTTCTTTGAACAAAAGAAATAAAGGGCAGATGGTTTTACTGTAAAAGATTGGCTTTTTTTTCCCCCCCTGCTGAATTATGATTAATGCGTTTACTAAGCAAGAACAAAAAGGAGCCCTTTTATGATGCCAAACTTTCCAGTAGCTGGCTATTGATATCCTTAAGAATATCATCTAATTCAGCGATCAGGTTACACAAGATTTCAGAATACATTAAAACTGTATTGTACAGACAGAAAGAGTAGGGACTGGGAAGCACATGGAAAGCATAAACCTTTGCTTAGTAGGGACTTTCTTCAGTCCTTGGAAACCAGACAAGGTCACACATCAAGGACTACTTTTAACTACCTGTTTTCCCATCCCAAAGGCACAACCCACCCTCCTGGTTATGCTAGCAGGGCCTCTAAGATGAAATGTACCACAGGTCCCTGCAGCTCTTGTTCTGCGCTTGGGCAGTCTCTGAAGATGGACAGAACTTGACAAAGAGAAGATTGCAACCCACCCCTGCTTCATGGAAGGAGAACACGGTGCATAAAGGGCTGTGCTTATGGATTGCACCACACATTTTCTTGCTCTTGCTTCTGTACTGAATGGCACAGAGGGCAGCTCTGATGAGATTTCACAGTGTGATAAAGTCCCTCTCTAAGACACCTGCCTTAACTTGCACTTTCCACATGGCGGGGGCCATAATGTCCTTGTGCTGATAGAGAAGGAAAGGCTCATCTGTCATGAAAAAGTTAACTGCTGCAAAACTTAAAAGTTCCTCCTGACTTCCCCGGGCGAAAACTTAGCCCTTCCCCAGGCTAAGTAACACTTGCTTGACACCAAACACAGGACAGCTGGAATAGTGGGGAACTACTAAAGGTTTTGCTTGTTAAAAAGTTAATTGAGTGAAACTCATATATTCAGCCATTTGCTTCTCATGTTTGTTAATTTCCCACACTTAATAGCTTTTGCAAGGTCCTTTGCATTTCTCACTGGGAGCAGTCAACTCTTTATCTCTGGAAATTAGCACGTCTGGAAAGAAAACAAAAGTAACAGGCAGCTTGACAGAAGCCTTTAGCATGAGAGTGTTATGTATCTTCAGATTTGGTATCCATTTGCAGAACTGTTTGCAAGGCTGATGATGGTGTCTGCAGCAGAAAACTAAGGGCTCTTCATAATGCTTTAAAAAAGATGGCCCCGCTCTGGGATTTTAGACCGGGACACTCCAGAAAAGATAATTCCCAAACCAGGATTCATATCTGTAAAAGAAACAACTACCCCTAGGACTTTGCTTTGCACACCTCTAGGAGATAGCATTAACAATGGGAGTCCTGGTGGGAATTTGCATTCCAAGCAGATCTATTCAAATTGATTATATTCAAAGTATTGACATTACAAGCTTTTAAAAGGCCTCTGTAAAAGCCACAATAAAATCAGAACTGCCATTTCTAATTTTTTTTTTTGTTTAATTGTTACTTTTGATCTTTTAGCATTCAGATTTTCAGTATTTGCCTGGAAACCTCAAGGGCTGCAAATCAAAAAGCTGAGATCTTGAAATAATCATTGAGCTTCAGGAGCTGAGGCTTAAAGAAAACACTAGATATTGCAAGACCCACATTAGAATCATGAGAGTTGGAAATGCTGTGTGAGGCTTTGGTTTCTCTTTACATAAAGTACTGAGGAAAACAGCATGTAAAAAAGGTGATTAGATCCACCAGTCAGATTTGTAAATGTAAGGGGGCTTAAAATAACCAAAATATATTAGATTGATAAAGGAGTATTTACTACATCTGATGTATCTGCAATGTGGAAAAAAAAAAAGATAGAGTATCATATACATAGACCTAGAACTAAACGCATTAATTTAAAATTCCTCCAAGTTTGTATGACTCACATAAGGGGAATTTTTAATTTTAAATTATTTTTCCCTTCTGATACCAGTGCCAACTCTCCCCGACCCCTTAACACAATTAGCAGCAGACAATGCCACCACTGTTTCCCAGGCAAGGACATAAGCTAGGAACAAGTAATATAACAAAGCTGTTTGTGGCTCTACAGTTAAAGGTTATGTCAGCATTTTCATGATAGAAACCCTGTTCCAGAGGTCAGTAACTCTTCTGGAAAAGCTCACTCCACTCAGAAACCTGTCACAGAGGGCTCCTGCCATAAGATACATTCTTTCATGTGCATGTATATCTGTGTGTATATATATACATGTATGTTGTGGGTAGCTACATGGAGACCGTAATTATGGTTGTAGGACACCCTCAGCTTCAAGTGGAATTCTCTCTCCTCTCTTTTAGCATTCAGACACACAGTGTGAATTGAAAATTGTAAGGTTCAGGGCCAGGACTAGGACAGTTCATGGCAATGAGACCCTACTTGATCAAAGAGTTCATACTATACACCTCTGCTTTTTACCTCCCATGATCTTGCTTTTTAAAATGCAATATTTATGGAACTTTTCAAAATTTGCAAACAGGGCTGTGGAGATGAGCCAACACTGCATGAAATTCTTGACACTGGAATCCTGGGTTGGTATCTTTATCAATGACCTGGAGGAGGAGATGGAGTGCTCTCAGAAAATTCGCAGGTGACACCAACCTGGGGGAAAGAGTTGATAGTTTTTTTGCCATTCAGAGGTGTCTTGACAGGCAGGAGGAACCGGCCAAGAGGAACCTCGTAGAATTCAAGCAGGTCAGATGCAACCGGGACAGATTAATTGACTGTTGAAATATAGCATGGCTGGGTAGAAGCCCTTCTGAAACAGACCCCGTGTCCTGGTGGCCAGTAGGCTGAATGTGAGCCAGCTCTGTGCTCTGCCAGTGCTGGGGGCTAACAGCATCCAGGGCCATGTCAAAAGTCCTATAGCCAATAGATCAAAGGAAGCGATAATTGCCCTTTACTTAGCACTTGTTATATTGCATCTGGAATGTTATGTCCAGTGTTGGGTCCAATAGTGCAAGAAAAATGTTGAAAAACTGGAGTGAGTCCAATGAAGGACTGCCAAGATGGTCAGCTGGAGCTGGGAAAAATCTTTGTGATGAGGTGATACAAGCAGTAGAACAGGTTAAACCGGGAGATTTCACAATCTCTGTACTTGAGGCTTTTAAGACCCATCTAAACAAAGTCCTGAGTGACTGGAGTTAAGTCAGTGTTGGCCCTGCCCCAAACTGGATTGGATTAAGGCCTGATTGGATCCCTGGTTGGATTAAGGCCTCCTGAGGTCCCTTGCAACCTAAATATTCATAATTATTCATAACCTAAATAATCAGAGCGCCACTCTGATACACACTGGTGAGACTGGGGCTTCACCATCCTGACCCAGATAATGGACAAATCCAGGCTGGGGATCTTTGCTTAAAGAACCCACCTTTCTCATTCTCCCTTCACTCTCCTCTATAGGCTTTCTGATCATGCTCTCTAATGTGCTGCAAGGTGGAAGATGAAGTGCTAGAGCCATCAAAGCTTTGTTGACATATGCTCCTGACACAGAAATAGCACACTCAGTAGTGAGGAGGAAAGGTTATTCGAACATCCCAACACCACAGCTTCCTCTCTCCAATTCTTCTCTACTGTCAACTAAGTGAATTGTATCAAGTGCCTTATTTAGTGTTTTAAATTACTTTGTGGATAATGATCTGTGTCTTTCCATCAACCAGGAAGGGAAAATAGATTGACAGAGGTACCTTGCCAGCTAGGCTGGGTGCTGTGAATCGTGCAAGTCTTTTTCCTTGCTGTCCCACAAATCAGTGCTTACACAGGTAGGAGATTCACACATGGGTATGTGTCTCTCCTATCTGCTCCATCCAGTTAGGGATATATATTTGAGCCTTTGGAACTCTGAGAGCCCTGCGGGCAGCGTTGACATCCAGACAGTTTCACAAGGAAACTTTGGACTGGCATGAGGCAATGGACAATGAAGCAACAGGCACGTTTGCCAGCAGAGCACCTGGTTGGCAGGAGTATTCAGTGTAGCACTTCTTGAGACTGAGACTGAACCCCCTGACGCAACCATGGAATTACTCAGTTGCATTACTGTGGCATGACCTGGCCTCGGGAGGCTACAACCTTTGCCACAGTAGCTCACACAGTAGTAGTACGTACATAATACAAAAGGTCTCATACAGATGAAAACAATACAGATGGAATTTTCTTCAAGAAAGATGTAAGAAAACAAGCTTGACTGTCATGACAGGCCACGCTTGCAGTACATCAGCTGTGAAGACTCCTGTTGGCATCACAGACTGAGATTTGAAGCACAGAAGTGATGAAATAGCTTTGAGATTGTTTACAGCAAGCACCTCCCAAACTTGACCAGTAGCATGAGAAGAAAGAGAGAGAGATGCTTGTCTGAAAATTTAACAAGTGGGTGCTGAACATGGCTGTCAGAAGTTGGCTGCAGGCAGGAGTTAGCCAGTCAACAGTGGAGAGATGACAGGGTGAATGTAAGACATGGAAGGACGGTGAAGTGGAGACAAGTAACACTGGTCTGATGCCATAGAAGAAAGGAGCCAACAAAGACGTGTGTGACATGCTGAAAGCAGCAACTGAGGGAAATGATCTTCCCAGAAACATTCTGAGTGGATGTACTCGATTTTATATATTGTGTTCACCAAGCCCATAGAAAATGCTGCTGCCTCATTTACAACATGAAATTATTTCAGACCAGATGTGTTAAGTAGATTTACAGAAATTGATACCTCTTTAAGAAATGATGGACAAAGACTCAGCAAAGGTAGACTGAAACTGGTGCACCTGACTTTGTCCACCGTTTTATCCAGAAAACTTCTTATGAGCTCATTCAAAGACTGGATAAAGAAGCCATTATCCCACTTAACGTGTGTCAGGCCACACCTGCAATACTGTGTTCAGTTTTGGTTCCCACAATGCAAAAAAAGCTGCAAACAGGCTGCGGAGGGTCCATAGAAGAGCCACGAAGATAATCAAAGGCCTGGGTAATCCGAGATGTGAGGAAAGGCTGAGAAAGAAATTGATATTTTGTGCCTTGAGAAAAGAAGAATCAGGAATGACCTTATCACCATGTCTCAGTATTTAGAGAATGACTACAAAGAAGATGGAGATTCCCTTTCTACAGGGAGTCACAAGGAAAAGGCAAAAGGTAATGGGCACAAGTTACTCCCTGGGAGATTCTGATTTGACACAAGAGGGGAATTTTTCACAATGAGAACAATCAGCCATTGGAGTGATCTCCCCAGAGAAGTGATGGATTCCCCAGTGTTGGACACTTTCAAGATTTGGCTGGACAGGGTGCTGAGCCATCTTGTCTAGACCTTGCTTTTAGCAAGAAAATTTGGAGCAGATGATCCTTGAGGTCTCTTGCAACTGGTTTTCCATGATTCTTGGATTCTAGGAAAATACATGGCTTTGGCAGTGTTCATCTCAGCTACCAGAGATTAGGGAAGCAAAGATAAAAACAAAAACACAGTGAAGTTCAAATTGTTTGTGTATTCCACACAATTAGAACAATTAAAAATAGTTAAATAATTAAGCCATTTGTTCATACCAACTGGAATTAGGTAGGTGATAATTCTTACCACACACCTGTAACTTTACTTCGTTTTTTCAGATGAATTAGTATTTGCCATGCTTCCAACATTACAAGTGCTTTCTCTGAAAAGAATCTGAGAAGAAATAAGCCACACAGTCTATTCAAAACTTGCTCCTACTTTAACTGAAGTCTAGGACTGTATTTGTCTTTATTGGTACAGGGTCAAGATGCACATTTATGTTTTTCTTACCATTCACATGGGATAGAACAGAGAATAGATATTCTTTTTAAGCAGGCAGCTTTTAGGAAATGACATCTCAATCCTCAGCTCCATGGCTTAACATCCAGTGTAAAACAAAGCGGAGGATTGTTACTTTGACGAATTGCATACTTTTCATACAAACCAGTTCTGAATTGCAAACATAAATTACATGCCATAATGTGTGCATATACATATATACCCTCTAAAATTCATAATTACTATTCTGAGGCCTTTATAAACTCTGGGGACTAGCATTTTCATGCAACAGGTGTTTACCCTATTACTGGGTCTTGATAACCTGAGGATTGACTGCAACCAGGTTCCATAACAGGGGTGTGGATGGGTTAACTCTGCTACTATTGCACCACTTAAGTGCTTAGCATGTTAGCTCTCCACAGAAGGTGAGGCCACAGGGTCTAACAAGGCACCCTCCCCTTCTGCACCATAAAGTAGGTGAGAAGCTAAAAAAACATGCATGGGTCTCCCACAGGGGGAGAGGGGTGAGAAGATGCCCTTGAAGACAGCTGCAGTAGTAGCAGAAAGCCAGCCAGGAAATTTATGAAGAGTTTGGGACAAACTGGCAAGGAACTCTTCATCAGAGGGTGTTGCAGGATCCGTGGGGTGGTGGAAACAGCTGGGGTGTGCCCTGAGCAATGCTTCCAAGTGGGTGTTCTGCTCCCTCTTGGCACTGGTGCCTTGGGCAAAACTAGTTTCATTGGGGTTTACACAGGGATGTGAATTCCACCTTCAGTGCCTGTGTATGGAAGCCACACTAATCCAGTAAGAGAGCAGAGGCTCTCAAGGAGCTGCTGTGGTGTGAAGAATGAAGATCCTCTTAGCATTGCTTACCATGAGAAGCAGAGATGTGACAGGCTACTGCATGAGAGCATCAGAAGCAGGGCTTGTAAACAGCTTTGCAGGTTTAAATGGCCCTTAAACCCATCTGCAAGCCAGCCCAGAGTGATTTCACTTTCATCTAACAGAGGGGCAAAGGAATCTTACGAAGTAGGGGAAAAAAAATCATTCATAGTTCGAACTGATATATATGTTTTAAAATAATTTTCTCCTTGACATGGCAAAATAGTAGAGCATGAAAACAAAACCTGGAACAGTGACTGCACTATGAAAGGAGTACCTGGTGACAGTGAGCACCAGGACTCACCTGTTCAATGTGCCGTGACTGTTCAGTATGGATGGGGACTGTCTTGGGAGAGGAGCACTGATGGAGAAGGACTTTTTCTGCCAGTGCAACACAGAAGTACGCGATGTGACATGAGAGTCGCGCTGGTTCCTGCACTTCCACAGCACCACCAATTTCTAGCACTAATTGCAATATTTGGGGGCTTACGTTTCCATCCAATGCCTAATTCCAGGAGCAAGTACACAAGAATCTGTTTTCAAAGATAAATACATAATCTTTGAGATTTGCAGAAAAATGCCTGACACATGAGCCTAAAGGCTCATGAAACAGCAAGAAGACCCTTAGCAATATAATTTTTAAAATCTCCTAATTTTTGTAGGCAATATAGTGATTTTTTTTTTTAAATTCAGACTCACAGCTTTGAAAACCTGTGTGTTTCTGGTTGCATATTCATCTGAAGCCAGAATTGTGCTTTGAAAGACAGTCTGATAAACATACAGAAATACACCTTTTTAAACAGAACCTCATTTTAATATTCTGTAATCTACTTCATTCTATAAGGCAATAATAATTCTTTTCGGCACGATTTCTCGTGTGCCTTTCTGTATTTGTCAGTGCTATTTTGGTTGCCAGTCTGAGACACTAACGGTCTAAAAAGAGTTTTTGCTGATTGTGAAAATCTTTAGTCACCAGACAGATAACGCACATGTAATGGACTTGCTGCTAACATCAACGTCATATACAACTGCCACTTTATCATATATGTTTATTTCTTAATATCTGTGCATAACTATAAAAGAACATATTTCTAAGCCGGTACTGGGATTGCCATCCTTACTGAGACCATGGATTTGAATATCCCTGTTGAGTACAAAATGCAAAGCCAGACAAAACACAGTTATGAAGCAATGTAAGCCCTTAAGCAATAATAAACACAAAGAAATGTACTTGAGATGTTACCCCTCATTTCTTGCAAAGCAAGCTCATATTTAAGTTCAGATGGACCAGGTTAACAATCACTATTTTTAATGTTAAAATGCCCTGGGGAAGTTATAAACTCACCAAATATGCTGCTAAACTTACTTTATATTGTGTGCAGCTGTATGGCTTCATACCAGTGACCAAACTTCCTAAATGGGCCAGCAAAGTAAAAGATGCTCTCCCTTCCCCCCTCACACCCTTCCCCCCCATCCCCTACAACAATGACTTACTTGTCACAGGAATTTAATTTATTTCAGTAGTTGATCAGGCTACTATTCAGTTCTGACTTTCCCTACCTCTCTTACCCTACATTTTTGCATCTGGTAAGGGCAGGATGAAGGAACAGATAAGGCAGGAGAAGTACTAAACACTAATGACACTTTTTCCCCTAGAGCAGTTATTGCTATGAAACATAAAGGTCAGATTTCAACTAATTTTGAATTATGCTATATGTACTCCCTAATGCGGATTTATTTTATATTCACATTAGAAGTGTTTCCCTAGAACCATCCAGCATAAACAATTCCACAAAACTAGTTATCAAACTAAACCCCACATTCTTCCTGTTTTTGGTTTGGTTTGGTTTTTTGTTTTTTTTTTTTTCCTTCGATAGATCAACCCAATCAGCCTGCAACATTTCTTTCTTGGAGAAAATGTATTTTCCTGCAAATGCTTCTGTAGCCTGCATTGGAGGTCTTAAAGGAGGAGGTCTGGCTTGTGGATTTGGGTTTTGTGAAGTTAACAAGGAGGCCGTTATGAGAAGGAGCTTTGGCACGCCATGGCTCATTGGCAGTGATTAATTGACCGACATAGTTTCACAGGATCCATTCTGACATCTAGACACAGACCTCACCTAGGAAATCGCCAAGTGGATATCGATACCGCATCGTCAAACTTAGCATCACAAACTCTTTCAGGCTATTTTAGGCTTTACTGGCAGAAACTGGCTTCTCTTGAAGCCTTGGCTAGGATAAATTGCCATCAATGAAATAATTACTTAAAAATAGATTTCAGGCTGGATAATAATAATAAAAAAAAATCCATGTGGTCAGAGCAATAAAGAAAAACCGTGTCAGGCTGAAATGTCTTTAAGAAAAACAAGCTCAGTAAAACAGCAGACTGAATGCAAATTAGATAACTGCTATCTAATCTGCTATCAGTGCAGCAAGGGGAAAATGCTCTCCTCAGTCTGGTTTGAAAATTTGTATTACTTTTGACCACTAAATAATAATATAATGATTGTTGCCTTCCCCGCCCCCCCCTCCCCCCCCAAATTCATGCATTTCCAAAGCTCCCAAGACACCTACATAAATATAGCCAACCAGCTTCTAGCTAGGTTCAAAAGTGATGCTTTAAAAATCAATGGTCAACTTCTGTACTTCAGTTAAAGCACAGAAGAAAATTTATTTTGCTACATTATAGTAGACCCATTTTTCATTGTAAAGAATAGCTGTCTTATTCAAGAAGAATCCTGATTGAAACCAGATTTTTTTTTTTATTCAACAGGTTTAAATATACCATTAGTGCTTTAACTTCCTTTGATTAGAAGCCTTTTAAAATCTTCCCATAAGATACACGTTTATTAAAAAGTAATTCTGTGGGTTTCATGTACAAGATCAACCATCTGCCTTGTCCTGTTGGTGACCGAACCCTCAGCATGCTGTTGGCAGAGAAGTGAAGGAGAGGGCAACATGAAGTCACAACGAGGCATCCTGTCACTAAGTAAACACCGTTGTGGAATGACATTAGTTGAAAGAATGATGAAATAAATGCAACTATTCCAAGTTTGGGTATGTGAAAACAAGCGGTAGGAACAGCTACCGTAACGTTCAGTGCCTGGCCTTGAGGTAGGATCAGGCTTTCAATCAGATTAGCTGAGGGCCACTAGCACAAAGAAGGTACTTCTCAGATGTGCACTGTCTTGATAAACAGTTTACAGGTAAATAAGGAGGGCAACATTTGCATCAGCGTTAACAGTGAATTAACAGCTTAGCTCAGGGCTGCTCCTAACCTCAAAGTTCGGTGTGTTGGTTCTTTACATTGTAACTATTCCATGATTGGCTCTGCGAAATATTTAGTATTTATTTATTTAATTATTTATTTATAGGGTTAACAAAGCCTACACAGCAATAAACATACCACAGACCTCAGGTATTACAGAGAGAGGCTTCTGGGAATACTGACCATCTTCCTTTGTTCTGGGTTAAAACTGAATCAGCATCGCTGGAAATGCTGATTTCCTACTTTCCTTGTTCCTATGCTTGCACTTTTCAGTGCTATCGTCATACAAAAATGTATTCGTACGGTCCAGAAACCATTTTATGCCTAGAGTCGTTGCTTAATAAAAGTCTACAGATAGAAAAAATTTATTTGCTTTAGAATACCTTTTCTTTTAAAGAGCAATATTTCAGGGAAATGTATCTTTTTCAGTGAAAACATTCAGGATGGAATTTCTAGTGGGTGTGAGAAAGAGATCAGCATCAAAATGAACACAAGTCCCAAAGCTCCTCTCCCCTCCCTTAAAATGAAATTGTTGCTCTCTGACTAGCCTTGACTCTGGTGGAGTTCTAATGGGATAATTACACATTTTGAGAGCCGAAAACACGTATGCCAGTCCATTAAACTAGATTTAAAGCTCCTCTTAGAAGGAAAGATAGAGCTATCCCAAACTCTAGTCATCATTTTTATGAACTAAAAGAAAAACTCATATATGACACAAAAAAATTATGCAAATCCTGTTTGTCTCGAACTAGACACCAAGAATGAAAGATGAGAACAGGCACATATTCATCCATTCTATAAGCAAACCATGTCTATCACAGAAAATCTGAATTCACAAGCAGGCATTGAGGTCACTGGAGCAGGAGCTTAAGGAGCCCAGACTCAGGCAAAACACGAAGCTGAGGACTCAGAGTTCCCTCTAAGGAGATTATTACTGGCTCTACTTCTGACATTATACCATTACTGTATTATACATAGATTGAAAGTTACCTCTGTGATGTGTAGAGGAAGGAGATTGATCTGGAGGAAGGAGATCGATATGGAGTATAAACAACTATGAAAGAACGCCAGACAATTAACCCAGTCTATAAAGTTTGCAAAGCCAAAAATAACTTGTTTAATTTTATGAGGCAAATTCTTACTCAAATAAAAAACATCCTGTCTTTTGCAACTGTTTGAACTTCACAGTGATTAGAAATCAAATTAGGATTAGAAGACATTGGACAAAATTTAAGCAAGAAGGGCAATACTGCTGAGACAGTGTTGGCGGCTACTGTGCAGGCATATGAATGTGTGAGAACTCTGAACTAGAGCAGTAGCTAATAAAAAAAAAAATCATTTATGGAAATTTCTTACATGTTGTAAATAGCTCATGCATGTTGCAACTTGTTATAATTTGGGAATTTCACTGGCTATCCCCCAGTTTATTCAGGCAGAGTGTGAAAAGCAGTGTGCAGAAGAAAGTTACAAGGTCTTTTAGTAAGTAATGGGGATTTTTTCCATTTCTCCAATGCACAACAAATAAATTGTCTCACTGTGGTAGTACTGAATGTAATAGGCACTAATGAATAGCTCAGGCTGTTTTTGGTTAGATGCTGTGGTCTTGTCTGTCTCCCTGGTGTTAGGCTGCCCCTGCATGTCACTGCTGAGGTGGAACGACAAAGGGACATCTTGGCAAGGACCCATGCAGTTCTGGGGGGGATGGATCCTGCCTTCTCCCCAGTAAAAGTAACCCTGAAATCCAACCTACACAAAATAGACAAGTGGGCATAGAGGGCAGGAATGTACCAAGACTCCAGTATAAGAGATCTGTTTTGCAGAAGTTGTGTTCCCTATGTCAGCCAGACATGGGACAGGCTCCTTCTGCCATATGCTTGCAGGTGTATGAACAGAGTGAAGCACGAAGTATTTTTTAAAACGATCTTCCTCTGCCTACCTCTTCCTAGAGGTGGAATTTCTCTACAGAGGATAAAAAATGCCATTACATTTGCAAACATTAAAACTATTTGACCCTAGACAAGATGCAGCAGAAAATTTTCTGTATACAGCAGACAATTTCCAATTGATTTCAGTAGGAGCTGGATCAGGACTTCACTGACGAGGAGGAAGACAATAATGACAAGAGGAAAGAGTGGCAATTCTACAGAATATTCCTTCTCTATAAGTCAAACCAGTGACAAGAGTTCCATCTGATGTCTGAAATGATGATCCTTTCATTAAACAAGGTCAAGTTAAGGTAACATTATTGGCATGACTTTAATGTGTTAGAGAAAAAAATTCTTAGTACAGTGGCTTCTATTGTATGCAACAAATGTAAGCAAAAAGTAACGAGAAGAGATATACCAAACAATTTCAGTACAGTCTTTAGACACGCATAACACTCCTTAAAGCTTAGTTGACGTTATCTGTGAAATAAGACAAACACTGAATCTAATTTATTCAGCTTGAACCTAGTTACAACCAAATAACAACCAAAATGTTCTATCTTAAGTATTTTTTAATATTTGTACAGAAGAAGTATGATATATGCAGTTGCATTTATTTAGGAATTAACTGTTCCAAAAACTTGATCCAAGAGCATTTTTCTCCAGTTAGTTATAATAGCTTTTAATTTAAAATACCTATGCCTGTTTCTCCTGGGACTTAGTAAAAGTAACTTACTGTGTGAGTAGCAGAGTTCAATCACTACTTCTGCTTGTGTAACATTAGAAAAGGTAATCTGTTGAGGATTCATGTCTAATGTGAGTGTTTCTAACAGGAAAGTTGAGTTGGACAGGTTTTGATAGAGTAGCATTTGCCTATAGCAGAAACACAATGACTGTTGTAGACACTAATATTAAGTCATAGATCATTACTTGCAATTTGAATGCTCTTGAGCAGAAAAGACTTTGCTAGAGAGACTAGTACAAAACATCTAAACAAATACCATCTGCAAGAAATAAAAATTCGTCAAGGTGATAGAGAAGATATTCAGAGTTCTGCAAAACAATGCAAGCATGTATGCACAGTATCTAGATGGGTAACAAAATAAAATGCACATAGATGGATGCAGTTAAATAAAATAAATATCTACTCCTTGAATTAGATCACAATGTAGTATTAACTTGGCAGTGTGAAGAGTGTAGATCCAAGGAATTACTCCTTCACATAGTAGGAAGAAAAATGAGGAAACTCCAATTTTAGACACTAAACTTAACAACTTCTAATTCTTATCTTTAGGTCTTGATAACCTTTGTTACCTTTATAGCTTTCAACTATGCCTACCTACAACCTGGAAAATGAATTAGTGCTGCCCATTAGTCATTTTCTGGTCTCTGAATGTTAAATCATACTTTTGTTTATTCTAACCTTCACATGAAAACCTGCTGTTAAAAACGTACAGCCCAATGTTTTACTCTTAACAGGGAAAATGAAAAAAAAGTGACAGGTAAAATTAAATGTTTCAGATGTTTTCTTTGGAAAGTTACATCTCAACTATTTTGTGGGGGAGGATAAATGAGGCGAGATCATTTTAACATACTACCTCAATAATATATGCAGAGTGCCTCAGGAAATGTAAGAACTGTTGGCCCTATAAATGAAAAATTAAGAGGAAGACAACTATTTATTTCATTAGTCATCTATATTTCTGCTTAGAATCATTGAATAACCTGAAGGCTCCAGCTGGCTGAAGATTCCTTGTGATCTCAGAAATCAGGAATACTTAACCAATTTTTTTAAGATAAAATGCACTTTATTTTTCCCTCAAGACACAGTTGTATAAGTTTTCTGGAATTTTAGAATACGTTAAGATACATTTGAGTTGCTGTTATTTTTACTTGCAAATATACACAGCAGTTTTATGGGCTAAAAACTGTATTCCACTTCCCAGTGTATACCTCTGTTTCCAGCATCCAGCCATTTCTACCATGTATCTTTCAGTGTAATTTAGGCAAATAATATATTTTTTTTCCTAATTCTAATAACATCTCATTTTCCACTCCTATTTTTTAGAGTACATTTATCAGTATGAAATATACTATCTTAAGCACACACATCCACTGCTAAAATCTAACGGGCTCCTTGGCAACCTCCAGTTACACAAATGGCTTCCACAATGGGAAAACACCTTGAACATCTGTTCATGTCTTTCATTTGGCATTATATTTGTGACATTACTGGTCAAAATACAGTTCACCTTTTCAAAATTTCAAAGAAGCAGACTATGATAGCTGGTCTTGCAATCAGATATTTTGAACCATCATTGCAGGATTTTTTGTTTTTAAGGAGTTATATTTAGTTCTGAAAGCACAGACCAAATGTTGCCATGAGTCTTCCATTTTTTCTTGTTACTATATGCTAGTAAGAGAAAAATATCTGAATTAAGTCATATTTGGAGGAGTCCAACCTTTTAATGAGTCTCCATAAGAAAAAATAGCAGCAAACCTTTCAGAGCTTTTAAAACACCAATAATGACTAAAAAAATCCATTTGTAATAACCAAATATTTTAAGAAAGATACGCTCCACCTGGAACTCAAAAGGCAAAATGAAATCACCACAGTGAACAAGCTTTGTCTTTACTTGTGTCTTTTAAAGGTATGTTTATTCGAAATTAATATTTGAAGATAGTTTAGTGTAAGTGTTGATGACTATAACACATATTCAGAATATTTTTTCTAAGTTATAAATAAAATTAAAGATGGATTGTAGTATACCTACTTGTGCTGGGAATCATATAAATTTCTTTTTTAACAGCTATATTTATTTTTAACAGCTACAAAGAGCCTTAAGAAATCATGACCATGGTCAAGAGACACATGTGCATCCATAAATTTTCATGCACATTTCATGCCCATGAAACTTAGTACTAGGTGCCTTGTGTGAAAAAAATTAACATGGCTTCAGAGGAAGAAAGGAAAACATATCCAGTGTTCTATTACAAATAATAAGCTCAATATTCTGTGATGCACTTAGAATAAATCATAGAGATTTGCAAGACCTGGCCCTGCAAATCTCCATCAAGCACGTTCACCCGGAGTCCCACTGAAGTTACAGGGCCTATTCTTGTGAGCACAGAATAATGGACACTTCAACTCTTCAGTATCCTATTTTTATATCATCTAGTACATCCCAGCTCTGAAGGGCTATGCTTCTAAAAGCTCATGGGAGCTGGACTCAATCATCCTTATGAATCCCTTCAGACCCGAGATATTCTACGATTTCAATCTTTTTACAACACACAAGACCAGAAAAAAAAAAAAAAAAAAAAAGAAAGAATCTAAACCAAGTAAACATAGCAGTGCATTACACAGTCATTATCATACAAGATTTACTCAAAAGAGTGGAAGTCAAGAAACAGAACCAAAAGCTGATGATGCTCTTACTGAGAAAAAAGGAGAAGGGCTAACCTTGGGACTGTTAGCACCATCTTTAAAATGAGAAAAAGACTTATCAGCCAGTATTCCTTGGATATTCACTAATTTGATCTCTACCTTGACCTCTACTGCGATGTCTGTAAAACAGATTCCTGTCAGAAATTCACCCAGGTAGTGAATCTCATGTTGCCTTTTCTAGAATGTTGCTTTTTGACTGGACAAAGAGCAGAGAGATATTTTATACACTGTAAATTCAGATGATCTTTCACCCTCCCTCACCCTTGTTTAAAATATGGTTGTTCGTGTACAATTTCTTTCGGTTTCAACAAAAAAATGATTTGATCTTTGGTACAAGATCAGATTTTTTTGCTCCTGTTTCCAATATGTTTGTATTGATCGTGCATTATGAAGGAATAGGAAAGTTAAGTTTGAAACAATTTTTCTTTCAGAAACTTGACGTCAGCTGTTACATGCTTTTTCACAGCTTTCATACTTAGCTGTGGTTTTAACAAACTTTTGAGTGGTTATTATTTGAATAATGCCTACATTTAGGACTGTTTTTTCATGTTTTAAAACTTGAAGCATATCGCACCAGCACTTACTTATTACTTTTATTAATGCACAGCCTTGTTTTAGGTACAGCTCTGTGCTGCTTCTTACCCCGCTGCTCCATATATGTGGTTTTTTCCCACTTCATTCGTATCCTTTTTGCACGTTTTGCGTGCTTCTTTCTGCATTCTCTTTTATTTTCACACCAGTCAGCTTTGGGAAAACTGACAGTGAATGAATGAATGAAAGTGTTGTGAATCATACCTAAAAACACCTGGTAAAGGTTTATTTTATGGCATCAAATAAAAATGCTGAAAAATACCTGTCAAACGATATTTTTTTTAAACTAGAAAACCAGAAGCTTGAAATACAGTCGAGCAAAAAAGAAAAAAAAAAGTGTAAATTTACAAGAAGGTAGGCAATGGTGATAAAAAGTTATTTTGCAAAAGTTAAAAAAAGGAATAAGATTAAATGACATTAAAAATATCCAAGTCTTCATTTGATTATCTTTAATCTAATTATAAAAAGGAGCTGCTTAGTTCCCTGCAAAACAAGGAGACCTTAGATGGTTTAAGCAGAGAAAACAGAGGCTAGCGCAGCAAAAATAGTGCTAAATTAAAGCACTTGGAGGCCAAGGGCTTTGAACCTGGGTTTAAGCAGTCATTCCAACCTTGTGAGGCAGGGACTACAGAAGTTTGGGCTCCTGCTAACAGAGCCCTCATTGTTTCACCAGGCAGCTAGAAAAATGCTGCTTTATATCTCCTCACACCACAAGCCCAGCACACACAGCCTAGGAGGAGAAGGAGTCCGAGGGTGTGCTATCCACTGAAAAGCCATTTTTCCGCTATAAACTACCCCATGCTCCAGCCCTGGCTCGCCAACGGCGCTAGCGGGATGTTATGATGGTGCATAATTTATAACTGGAAACTTCTGATTTATGTGGGATTTGGGGCATTTGTGTGCCCACCCTCCCAACCTTCCCTCCTTCACTCAACCCTGGGCACGTCAAGGTGAAACCTTCAAACTGCAGAGCCAAGGCATCCACTGCACTAGTGAATAAACATTGCACAGTTTAAAGTTCAGTTATTCCACACCTGTTTAATATGTTTATTCAGTAATTAAAGATTAATGCTTATTCCAGACCAGATAAATATATACTGTACACATGCTTGCATTCTGTAAGGAACAAAGATTTAACTGTATTGGACTACTTCAGGGTACTAAAACGTACAGTTTTAAAAAACCTAAGCCGTGTTACATTTAGGCTGTGCTATAAATTACAATACATGCATTGGTAAAAGATGCTAACACTAAGCCAGTCGGAAGAATTACCAAAGACAGTTTAGAGACAGGTCACTATTTATTTGTATGGCTCATAATTATGGCTATTTGCAGAGACGGCTATGGTTCATTGCTATTCTGCAGCAAACTCAGCTGAAGGCACATGTGATGATGTTTGCATGATTCAGACTTGCTGAACCTGTAATAAAATGTATTAGGCTGAAGTGCTGCAAAACATTTTATTTATATATACGTACATATATATAGATAGATAATATGTACATGCACAGAGAGAAATTATATATATGTACACACATATAATTTAAGAACTCTGTAATAAGCTTTTCATATGCAAAAATATATGTAAAATGAGACCTCAGTGGAAGCATCGTCAAAGAAGTATTTTCGCAATGATTGAAACAGACCCTTTTCCTTAAAAAATCTCCAGTTTAATAAATAGATGTAACATAATAAATCTCACCTATTTTTTTTTTTTTTAATGCTTAAGGTAATGGAGGTACTCTGCTAGCATCCTGCTACATTTTAAGGGAAGCTCTACACATACCTCTCATATGACTCTTTTGAAGAAGAACTGTTTTCCTGGTTCCAAACTCACTGTGTAGTATACTGTGGAGGTTGGAAGCAATATCTTCACAGTCATAGAGGACCATGGGAATAGCTGAATCATGTCTGTCTGCTGAATTCATACCAATTATGCTAATTCTATAATTTCAATTACTTGAGGTAATCAAATACAATCTAGTTAACTCTGCTTCTTATAAAGTTCATAGGCTTATGAATAGAAGCACCTGAATAGTAGATTTTAATTGTATCATTTGGGATGTTATTGTGCTCAATTAAACCTACAAAGCTGGCAAACTAGTATGCTTGCTGTGCTGAAACGAAACCACTGCTAAAGAACACATAATTAAAATATATTTTAGGTGGTTTTATTATTTGTAGCTCCAAATCAGAACAGCAGCTTGTGATGTTCTTACGGTTCAATCAAGAGGTCTTAAGCAAGACTTAAAGAATAAACGTCATGGAATTATCAGTCTATTTAACACATGCTCTGTGCTGGATTCTGTTTTGCACTGGTAACACTTCCAGTCTCTTTTAAGGAGAAGGGTTCAGCCAGCACCAACCTTTTTGAAGCTTTTACTCACTGCATGACTTGACCTTGCTTCCTTTCAGTAGGGGTAGAAAGCTCTGTACACCTGGATGGAGAACGAGGCAAGACCTGCACAGGATGAAGAACAATCTCCAGCAAAGGGCCCTTACCCCACTCACCAGCTAGCAGAACAGAAAAGTGTCTGGACAACTCACATGTAGCAAAGGTCTTCTAAGTCTGGTTTCTTACATTGTTTTTGGATATACCTGCTGATATACCTGCTGATGCAGTTCTTTTCACAGATGCTGTATACATCTTGCTTTGTCTAGCATTTTCTAGATGACATGCTAAACAACTCAGAGGACAATAGTACGAGTGTGTGTGTTCAAAAAGAGCACGTTTGCTAAAGAATTATTGTAAATTCCCAAACTGCCTCCTATGTGCAGTGGCACAAATTTCTGACCAGTCATCTTGTCCCCTTTCTCAGAAAAAAAAAATACAAGAACTGTTCTCAGCTTTAAGAAAATACACCCCAAATTGTAGTGGTATACACTTCGCAGACATGTGAAGCACACATGCATTTGTAGCAGTGTCTGCACAACCAAGTATACTAGTCCTTCTCAGAACCATAAAGGTAAATGTGAGGATAAAAATCATTAAATACGAGCTACAAAACCACAAATTAAAATCCAAACAGCAGTATTATTTCATGTTCCAGGCTTCCAAAATGATGAACTTCCTTCCATCCCTTCCACAATGCAGTGGGCAGAAGGGAAGGCAAACAGAAAGGAATTACGTATCACAGAAGTCCTGACCTATTCTTGGCTTTCACAATGTCTTTAGAACAGCACAGAACATCAGTAACTGGACACAAACAAAAGGTGCTGCAGATTCAAGCCTCAAATCAAGGTTTTAGTCCACAGAATCACAGACTTGGTTTGAACAGGCTTCTTGAGGTCATCTGGCACAGGACTCTGCTCAAAGCAGAAAAACTTCAAAGTTAATCGCATATCTTGGTTAAAGCATTTGATCTGGAATAACCCAGCTATTCCAATCTCATTCTGGTCAAGCAGCACTAGATATCTTCACAGAAAACAGACCTGTAGAGTTATACTGTACTGTTTCCACATTGAAACAGAATGGCAAAGACATTTTGCTTATTTTACAAAACTGAAACTTGTTAGCTCTCTAAATTGTGTTTGATGCAATTAATTTGTATGGAATTAGTGGGAGGATTTGTTTTGTTTGGGGTTTTGGTTTGTTTTTTGTTTGTTTGCTTTGTCTCTGGTAGTAATAGGACTGTGAAAATATGAAGCCTAAATAAAGAATGAGTTCCAGTGAGTTCATCACTAGAGCACATCGTAGTATGATGTGTGTGGACTAGAGGCAGATGCAAGCAGAAAAAGCACATCAAAAAGTCTCCAAAGTTCTTCATTTTTGGATACATTTGGATGCCAAAGCTGAGCTTTCCTACGGAAAACTATCTAATTTTAATTCTTCAGCCTCAGAGAGATTTTATTTTTAGTAGCATAACAGATCAAACTTTTAAGTATTTTTTTAAATGTTTACAGGTGAAAACTACACATGTATGTGTCTTAAGGTAGGATATGAGACTAGCAACCAGTCACTGTTGACTTTATAAATCTTGTAAAAATACAAAACACTCAGTTAGTTGTAGAAGACACAGATCAGAATTGGAGCATATTATTTATTAGTAATTAATTGAATACCGTAAAAATGTCTCTTGGTATCAAACTACTTAGATTTAGTTATAAAGAGAACACACAAGGCACAGCACCAAAGGACACTGAAATCAGTCCCATGCTAAATTCCCCATAAATGCACTTGGTGCTACTGTTTGCCAGGGTACAGAGGGCATGAAGGGACCAACCTAGTCCTGTTAAGCTAACAAATATGACAGAAAACACTAAATAAGACAGAGATCTCTGCATTACTAGGTATATTCGTCTTCTCCACCCTAGGCAAATGCCTCCTATCTTGCCTCATCCGCAGTCAGATACTCTGGATTAAGCATAATCCTGAGGTTTAAACAGAGAAATCACTCTTCACACTAGAGAGGTAATTTGAACAGGCATTTAATTACTGCAGTATCCAAACTGCAGTGAGGTAAAAGTGCACTCTTAAGCGGGGAGAAAAACAACTAACCCAAAGCCTCCAAACACGTGAACAAGTCGAGTCAGTAGCAGCTTAGAGCTGTTTGTGACTTTTTCGTTTCACTCCTTTAGACTTTCTGGCATTTTTACTGCCTAATATCCCAGTGGTAATATGTAAGCATGCAAATAGATTAAATTGAGGAGGGGGGCAAAATAGGGGCCACATAAGAAAGAGCAGAATTGTAGTAACTGATAAACATCAGTAATTTTCTAATAAGCTAGGAGTTTCTAGGAGTTCAGAAGTGAGAAAACCAATTGTTAAGATAATATTCTGATGGCAAGTCTAAAGGGAAGTCTAACATTAGTAAGAGCAAGCATTCAAAAATTGGTGCTTTAAGCTACACTACCCTGCTAAATTAAAAAAATGAATATACATTATGTTCTTTTAATTTTCTTATTGGTTTTGTGCTTTCAGTTTTACCCTATAACCCCAAGTGCCAGAATCTGCTCCTCTTATCTTCCAAATGGCAATTGGGATTTTCATTAAATCATTTGACTCTGGTGCTGAGGTTTTAGGAAAACAAGATATCCCCCACACTCTCTGAACTAATAAGAAAAATTTTAAAAGCTGAAAATGTTAGGGTTTGGTTAAAAATGTCTCTCATTTAGAACTAGATCTTATCATCAATCTCACAAAATTTTATGCAAGAAGGACGGACCAGTTTTCTGTCAAAATTACAGGATTTGGATGTATTGCTTTGCAAAGGTGAACCAGCTAGAATATTCACTATGGTTGTATTTATTTACTTGCACAGCTAATGAAATTATGGAAAATTCTTTCGTAAAGACAAGCAAGTTTGGAATGCCTGAAAGTGGGCCTTTTGCCAAAATAATAATAATAATAACAATAAAAAAATTAAAAGCAAAGACTTAAGTAAACCCAGACCACATGGGAAGAATTTTTGATCTGACTTCATGGATCCCAGCATTTCACTCTTCTATGAGTTCATTGACAGTGAGCATAAACCCATTTTCGCTATTCTCCTCAATTCAAAATCTGAAACACGGCCTCAGTTTCTTTAAGGAGAAGTTGTCATGTGTCTCTCAGTCAAACGCTGCCAGGCCCAAGGTAAAAACACAAGTAAGGCAGTCACTGGAAAGTACCCATTAGGTGTCATCAGAGCTGCCTGGAGCCTTATCTCAAAATAACACTAAGCTCCCAAAGCTGTCGAAAACTAGATAGAAGCAGAGAGGATCCCACAAAAGATTTTCAGATTGATTATCCAGGCCCTTGCACATAAAACCAAACAAAACACCTTTCCTAATTTTCCACAGGAAATAGATAAAAGGCACAGTGAAACAGCCAGCTGTTCAGCGGGCTCAGCAGCCTTCCCAGGAATGCCAAAGACAGAGGCACGAGTGCCTGTGGCATTTGATTGAGACTAGAGGATAGAATCTCTTTCTTTGTGATATGCAGTGACTAGCTCAAACACCAGCTCGTTAATCAAGCCAGAGCCTGACGAGCATTGGCCTCTTTTGCACACTGACCATAATTCTTATTCTTGTCAAGACTGATAGGCACAACTCACCAACACCTTTCCCTTTTGATGAAAGAACACATCAGATTAGTTTCTCACCCGACCATCCAGAAAACACCTACGTGACTGAAGATACAAAAAGATAAAGAACTGTAGGCAAGCCCCCGGCTTGGAAAGCTTTTTCTGGTTGGCTTTGGGGGAAAGCACAACACGTTTAGAAAGAGCCATGGGAACCACCAGGTTGTTCAGCAGTTGCAGCTGAAGGAGAGTCTTCCCTCACATGAAGCAACTGCAGTGGGCACTGCTGAATTAACATGACCTAAACCTAAGTGACTGCCAAGCTGGGAACCAGTTTAACAGCACGAGCACCTCGAAGTTCAAATAGGAGGAATGCAACAGCAAGGGTCACTGCAGGAATGGGCTTGTAAGGGACTGGTAAGGTTTATTAAACACCACTCATCACTCTTCGTTTTGCACAATTGTGGGAAAAGAAGATTTTATAGCACGGTGATCCAGTCTACATCAGAATTCAAATGTGCAAGACAAGTCCTGTCTCTTGGAAAGAAATCACCCTTTAGCTGTGAGAGAAACCACATCTGCTTCTTTGGCAAAATACTGGGGACTCTCCTCCCACACAGAAATCAGACAGGACTCCTATTTAACTGAAGATGCCACGAAGGTATTACTATACACATATATATATGTCACTGTGCTACTGCATTCTTCCCAAAGACATCTCTAACATTACACGTGCACAACCACTTACAACAGCACCTCACTCGTGCTTATAAATTAAGAAGCCCAGCTCACGATGGGCACGTGTATGGGGATGCATTACCTGAAACACACGATCAGAACTAAGACTGAGGGTCAGAAAAAATACGCTCTACATATCTGGATAAACTGTAGACAAAGCAATCAGATTTGTTAAAAAATCCCACAATGGTATTTCAGAAGCTACACAGAGTTTGCTGAGAGGATACTCACTTCAGATTTCATTAGAGGACACAGCATGTTTTCAGTAACTACCAAAGTTACCTTTTTTCTTTCACAACTAATCCTATACAAATTGAAATAAAGATATTCTACTATAAAATTTTACTCAGTTGTTAATTAACTATTCGAGAATAAAGTTACAACCTTGTTTTATGAAGAAGAAATCATTGCCATTTTCATCATACTTCAAGAGGTGAGTTGTAGGTTTTTTTTTTTCTTTTTGTAACTTGCTGCCCTGTCAGGCCTTATTATTTTCACAAAGATCTGACAATCGTGGGGTCATATTTGTTGGCTGCTTGTGACAACATTCAAAAGGGGCACTATATATCACTGAAACAGCTCACAAACTGGCTAGTCACATTATTTATTATGAGCCACACATGTGACAAATTATTTAACTCAGTGACTCCTAATAAGTCAAAGAGCAAGCAATTAGCTAACGCAGTATGAGGGCTGTTTGTGGCAATTTATAGATGCTCTCAAGCTGTCACAACACTTCAAAGTGCCATTAGCGGGGGAACCTCTTAATGACTCACTTGATATGACAAGCCATACACAGCACACATGGCAGTGATGAAATTGGCAGCCAATTCTGTTACTTGAAGCTTCTTCCCCTTTCCCCAACAGCTGTTTACACGTTTGCAGTTTGCACTTCTCTCTTGCAAGTTGTTCAGGCTGGAAATGCGAAAAGGGAGGCACTGGGCTCCCTTGCAACAGAGCAAGAGCTGTTCAAGGCTGCTCTGTGGGTATGTCCTCAGGTCTACAAGAAACTTGGACAGCTGTATGGCTGTTAACTAGGAGAGATACTGCAGGTAAAATCTGCTGGTTGCACATAATTTCCAGCTCACCACTGGAATGGACTGAACCTCACAGAAGTTGGGGTCCTTTTCCAGTTAGCTGGGATTACTTTTTGTCAGAATTACGCTTTATAGCAAACCAAACAAGGACATTTTTAGGACATGTGAACAAGATGACCTCCGGACCTTCCAGCTTCAACCATTCTGTGAAAGCAAAAATTATCACTTTGGATTCAGTCAGAAACTGGGAAAAATCCAAGATTCAGAGCTCAGACCAGTTTTTACTCAAGCTTAGTCCTTGGCTTTCTGTATTGAATTACAGTAACTGGTGATTATCTTGCATTTTCTTCTGTGCACCTCACTGAAAAAGGGCATTCTCTTTCTACTGAGTCCCCTCTTGTATTTCTAGTGGCACTCAGTTAACCAGCTTCCCAGCTGGAGGCACCTTGGTGAGTTATGGACCAAGGCTGAATCAAAGATCTCATAGGATAATTCTATTCTGAGTGCTCCTGTCCATATGAAGACAGTGTATGAGGAGCGTAGGAATTAAAAATAATCTGGCAGCGTCAGGCTAAAAAATGTGGTGATGGTTAGCAGAAACTCCATGTTGGAGAGTGGGAAGGTAAGGAGAGGTGAAAGAGGGAACTCAGGAAGGGGGTAATGAAATTATTACTTTGCAGAAACACCAGGTGATAAAACAAAGGTCGAAGAGGAGAGGAGAAAGATACAGGTTGAAGCCACTGTTACCCTAAATATTGTACCTGCAACGATGAAAGCATGACAAAGCTGTGTCAGGTGAAAGACAATACATATTCAATGGGAATGAATGGCTGACTCTGAGAAAACATGAAATGCTGCCACAGTTGGATGTGACTGTCCTATTTCAGAGGGTAAAAAAAGCAGATGTCAGACCTGCTTTCAAAAGTAGTCACTCCAAGCCATCCAAGCAAAGCCTCCCCCGCACTATGAGACATGTAGCAGGAGCAATTAAACCTCTCTCTGCCACACACATTCCTTTTAAAAATGCAAAGAGTCATTGACTGTGCTTTAGCATTCCTCAGCAGCCACAGCTGTATTATAGCAACTCTGTTATTCCAGATAGCTTGAGGGGAAAGTACCTGCACAGAGGAGTGTTAACCTCTGCCTTTAATTGCATGGTGACATCATCCATGAGATTTAACTTGTACTTTTGACATAACATCAGGCTTTCAGTGCAAAAGCTTAATTTAGTATATACCACGCAAAAGTGTTGAAATCCTCTTCAGTACAGAAATCAACAAAGTATTTAACAGGGACAATGCAACTCTAAAAACATAAGGAAATGTTTTGTCTATCAGAAAAGTTTTGTATTTCCAAATTCCTGAATTTGCATATTGAGACTGCTTTAAAATGCAGACAGTAAAAGTCAGAAATTATTTTAAAGTGTGGAGTTTGAATGCCAGAAATACTTTTATGATTAAAGTAGCACAAGAATACATTTTCCAAAAGTATTTGTAAGTGTTTCCCAGTTGGGAAGAAAAAGCAACACACTAAAATCTTCATATAATTATATAACAATCTGTAAATAGTATGAAGGGGGGATTGGTTTTGGTTGTGGGTTGTTTTTTTTTTTGGCCAATGTTCACTAGCGTCCTTAATTACCTGACATTTCATCAATCTTTTGGCACCTTGTCCTTTTTTTCTGGCTTTTCTTTTTTTTTTTTTCCCCCTTTTGGTATCAATTCATCTTTGTCAAGGTTTGCTTTTCATCCCATGCATCTATGCCACGCTGCTGAGCTTTTCAGAAGTTACAAAGTAGAACTATCTGAACGCTGTGATGAAGATCATTTTACTGCATTAATGTAATAACTCATCAATCAAATTTCAGATATGCAGGTATTACTTATTTTGTTATTCTAACTTACAAAAACTGTTATACTCTGAGGGAAAAGTATTTCTAGACAAACCACATTTGGGTAGCGGGGGAGACTCCAGCTTACATTAGGCAGTAGAACAGCTAAGTCAAAAAGAGAAGACATAAGAGAGTGTTAGTCGAAGTGGCACTTTTAGGACTGATGGGTTACCAATTTGACTGTTTGGCCAAAAGCTACTAGTGGCAGAATATGAATTTCATATGCTGCAGGACATGAACAGAGTTGTGATTATTGTTGTCACTCTTGGGATCTTTGGTGCTTTCCTTAGAGCTCTTCCTTCCAGGGTCATGAGATTGCAGAGGCCCCTCAACTTTCTTTTTAAAAGAAATAAAAATAAAACAAAAAAATATGAAAGTCTCTCTAGTTTCAAGGGAAAATTTAGAAGCACAACTTGAGTATTCCCTGAAACTGCCAAAACCCAAAAAGGCAAATAAATCAACACTTACTCTTTTTAGGTTAAATAAATCATGAGGTTTTGTTTTAATCTTCTCATTTTGAAGATCCACTTCACTTTCCATTTATTTATTTATTTAAACACTGGGGAAGAATCCATGGTGAATGTAACAAATCATAATATGGTGGGTAACCTCATACTCCTCACAGGTACTTTTCATCAGGATAACCATTTCCAGTGAGAGTCACAAAATTTAGTCATATTTTAAAATACCTTCTCTTGAATCATCATGACTCCTTTTCCCCAACATCTGATCTCCTAGTAATCAAGGAAAACAAACAGCCTCCTTTTGCAATCCATTTCTAATCTGTGGAGAAAAGGACTAATAGTACAATGGTGCCTATTCAGTAACAGTCAAAATATTATTCAAACACTAAGCACTAAGGCAGAAATCCTTCAGGCTCTCCTGTTTTCTGACAAAGAGCCCCAACTTTGGAAAATGCATGTAAAGTGCATTTCTGAAGCGAGCAAAGTTAACCTCTGAACTTTGCCATTAAGATGCTCATACTTTAAAAGCATAACATAGTAATTATAGAAAAATGAGCTGAAAACCCGAGGATTTGAAGGGAAGGGTACACGGCCACATCCATGTAGAAGGGACGATATTCTACATAGATAATCACTCCATTCTTACTTTACACTTTCTATTTTGCCACTTCTATTTTGCAGACATGGGATTGTGTCCATGGCGATTCATTAGCACCTGTAGAAGTCAGTAACACAGGTTTATCCTCTGAACTAATATTTAGGGAATGGATTAAAACCTGTCACTAAATAAGACTGTGGCTGAAGCCTTTTAGCTGAGGTGCAGGGGGCAGGTTTTCAGTGATGATAGCCTGTGGGACTTACAATTTGCAACTAAAAGCCACTGGAATTAGAGAAAATTGTGCTTTAAGTTTGGTGGAGTCTTAATCTTCTAAAATAAGCTTTTGACAGACATTGTAAGGTCACATTTTCCAATTAATACATGAACAAGAACAGGTTAAGGTCTCCTCTCTGCAATTAAGGTGTTCCATTTTGCCAGTAGTGCTTTAAGCAGAATCATTTGCTGTAATCAGTGAGCTCTTCCTCATGGCCCAAGTGCCTACATCTTTCACCTTTGGAAGCAAAGAACAAGCCCTTCAGACACATCTATAGCCTTTCTCCATCCTATCAAAACTAGTTATCCTCTCTTACATGCAATTAGTTCTTCATTACTTATATTATTTTCTTTCTTCTGACCAGGACTTTTTTCCTAAAGGAAATTTATTCTTTCCCCTACTCCACCATGTCCTTTACCCCATTTTCCCCCAGGCATGTTTTAAAAAATGGCCAGTTCTGACTGCTAACAGCATCTCACAAATCCCCATCTGTTTGTTCCTTCTCAGCTCCATTATTCAGATCAAATTGAGTCTTCATCTTTCAGTAACTCTCTGGGTATTCTTTGCTCCACATGTTCCTGAAGTGCAATGTCTTTATTTAATGCCTACTGATCTCCTTTCCACACTGCTATATTTCTTAGCCTGTCTCAAATTACCACACTGGTATGTTCACTGGAAGTTTGTCATAGCATGTGCATAAAGAACACACAGACCTTGAAGATTAGGGTAAAAAGACACAAAAGGCATGTGGAAAGCATTGTTAAATGATGTTAAGGACAGTATCTGGTCAAATTCACAGCACATTCAACTTCATGAATGAATCCTGAGAACCTCAAAATCCTTAGCACTGTCTGAGAGGCAATTCTCCTGCATTGCAGTGATTGACAGCAATTCAGCAAATTAAAAGGGCAAAATATTAGCCACTCTGATCAACACAGAAAACTTTCAGGCCAAACGAAGTCTGTGGTTAGGCAGCTGGCCCACATTTGAATGGGTCAGTTAACTTCTAGCTAAATGCATCATAAAGCCATGTTCTCTTTTCTCTCCCGTCAGATATGGCTGCTTTACTACCTTCTTCCAAATATTTCAGGATAGTCAGCCACAGAAATCATTAGCTTTGCTACCTCAATGCTGTGCAGAAACCAGTCAGCTTAAACTACAGTAGTAAAATGTCAAGGGCCTGCACAGGAGTTTATTGGCCCAGATAGCACAGAGTCTGCACCTCATTTGTGAGGAGAAGTCTTGATGAATGCAGCTGTCTGCTGTCAGGACACCCTGCTTACAAGAAGTCGTTGCTGAAATGCAATGCTGCACAGAGTAATCTGGGGTTCAAATGGGTGTTGCAGACAAGCTTGCAGACAATATCACAGGAAGTTGCAGAAGAAACTTCCATGGGTTTTGTTCCAGCATCCCAGCAAGAACAACTGCCCAAAGTCAAAACACACAGAAATAACCAACAAACTTAAAAGGCAAACAGAACCCATATGCACTCCTGCATTGTTAGGTTTTGGGGGCTTTTTTCTTCTTCAGCGGTTCTCGGTAGAAGAGAGAATATTATCTTCATAAGAAATCCTGCCAGGTCAAACTGAAATCTGAGGATTCATATTACACCATATGATCAAGAGCATCTGCTTTCATCTCAGGCACAGCAGGGACGAGGCAAGAATCATCATTCAAGATTTGAAAAATGAATCAGCAGCAAGTGTGGCGCAGCAAGCACTCTAGTGGGAACGGAAACAGAACAGAACTAGCAAATATTGTTTTGCTTGTTTGCTTTCCTGCTGCTCTTTTAATAAAAGAATCTGCAGTGTTTGTGTGTGTGTCTAAGAGTGTGCATGCAAAATTATGTAAAGCAGAATGGGTTATTTAGAGAGAGGTTATTTAGCTGTATCAAATCAACCCTATTCAAACCTAGGCTTTAACACTGAATTTTTTTATATATGGTAAATATGTCCACACAGAACAGCCCATTTCCCTTATAATGCCTGATCAGCTTCAGCTGTATTTAAAAACCACACAACTGAAAAAAACCAAAGCCAAGCCTCCACAAAACCTTGTGTTTGACTTCTTAGGACATAAATGAAACTCTAAAACAGGGAAAGAGGAAGAAATTTCCTCCATGACGCATTTATTCCACAGCTGCCCACTCCAAGTTTCTTGTCCTTGGTAGGCACGGTGAGCTGGCAGCCCTGGACTGAGTTGGGTTGGGCTGCTACAGCAAGTCCTATATTTAAATGTACAAGTGTTTGTCCCTTCAATAGTCCGGGTCAGACCTGCTGTACTCAGCAATGCAAAGAAACTTTTAATTTTGCTCTGTTTTTAATGAACGTGACCATGCACACACAGGTCAGAAGGATTTGTACCACACTTTACAGCAGTTTGCGGAGCAGATTAACTAGATTTGTCCCTGCTGAAAGGATTATACAAAGATTAAAATGTTCAAAGTAGAGAAAAAGATGTAATACATTAGGGTAATTTACACTAAACCCATTATTAAGGAGATGAACACTTAATTAAAAAAAAAAAAAGACAGGACAAAACCTGAGTCATGAAGCAGAGAGATGATACCCCTTTAAATAAGGACAGCCTTCAACTAAAGCTGTGGTAGAAGCTATTTCTTCACCAAAGTGGCATTTTTGCCAACAAGACTCTTGGCAGCCTTCAAGGGTCAACACTAGCACAATTGACCAAATATGGTTGGGAATTTGAAAACATTGAAGATATTAGCATTTGTTCCTGAGTCTA
Source organism: Ifrita kowaldi (assembly GCA_013398055.1). Lineage (NCBI taxonomy): Eukaryota > Metazoa > Chordata > Aves > Passeriformes > Cinclosomatidae > Ifrita > Ifrita kowaldi. The sequence goes on along the minus strand of VZRS01013383.1, from coordinate 464,232 downwards.
ACATAACACAGTCCAGTCTTGCCACCAGAGCCTATAACTATTAAGTGATAACTTAAGCACTGGAATGCAAATAATCCATTGGTTCACATTAGAGTCATTTCCATTTGTTGATGTTCCCAGTCCCCTCCAAATCCTGGCAGTACCTTACTTGACTTCTGAGGGGAGCAGTCTACAGGAAATGTACTAAAAAGAAGTTAAATTACGAGAGCAGAAGTCAGCGGTGGTTTACTTGCAGAGAAGGGAAGAAAAGATGATACATTAAACTACACTGTCCAGAGTTACTTGACCTCAAACTGATTGCTGTTAAATTGCTTGAATTGACGTTAGTCATTTACCTACTGGCAGCTACTCAAGATTTATCTTTACAGGCTACAAGGTTTCATCATTTGTCCTTAAACTCCCTGCCAAATACTAACTTTCAAAATACTGGTTTAACTGTGAAGTGTGGGGAAGCATTGCAGAAGTCAATGAAAAATGAACACAAGTACAAGATAAAAGATTAAATACTTAAATAATTTGGCACGTCTCCTCTGTGAAGTTAAAAGGATGCTCTGAATACTTAATGGATAAAGTAGGATAGCATAATAACTTTTAAGGAACAGTCTGTGATCTGAAGTCGTCTAGCCTAGAAATGTCATAATGGGCATCTGTGTTGGAAAAATAATAAGGCTCTATAATTTATTAGAATATACTAAACAAAAATTAAATTATGGTGGAGATAAGCTTTATGCTACAGAGATAAGTGCAATTACTTCTCATTTTAAAGAGAAACAAGAAAAGTCACCCCAGGGAAAAATGAAGTCCTCCCACACTTTTAACTACACCTTTATCTAGCACATGTATCAGTTTTATGTGTCCACACATCCCAGCAAAGAATTGCAACTTTTAGTTTAAACTTGCATCCAAGCAGATACAAGAAACAGGAAGATAAGCAACAAAAAAGCCCCCCATGAACAGTGCCTAAAACATGGATTTCAACAGGCTCTGTAGTTGTCATCAGGGTATTTTTTATTGGGAAAAAAAAAAAAAAAGAATGCATAAAATGACAGTGACCTTACTGAAAACCTGTTGTGCTTTCTCCAACACTATATTTTTATGGAAAGTGAGCAGCTGCAGGAGGATAGAGCACTTTACTGGATTGTATCCTGAAGATACGCCCAAGAGACCATCAAATTATTCCTCTAATACTCTTCACAGCTGACTTTATTTCTTTGTTATTGAGGCCAGTAAGTGATAAATACAAAGGTAAAATGCAAGTAAAGTGGCAGACACTGAGCTCTGAAGAAACAACCTCCACACCAGCCTGAGCTCTCTCCATAATCCAGTCAATTGGAGCATTAACCCAAGGGACAGCATTACAGCCCAGCCCACGGCAGAGCACCTTAGCTGAACTATACTTGAAGAGCCCAAAGTTATGTATCTTCATAGTTTGATATATTTCCTGAGCCAGTGCTCCCCACAGAGTTTAACAGCTCGGACAGACCTCCATACCTGAAAGACATACAAAGGCACATTTTCTAGGACCAACAAAAAATGTTTTGCCTGAGAAATAGGCAAAACTCAAATTTTTCCAGGTATGTGCCACATGCTAGACCCAATTATTTACAATGCCATTCCCCAGAGCACCAGAACCAAAGAAAAACTGAAAATCCTGAAGTCAACATCTAAATCATCAGACACATCAGTCTCTAAAGACGTTCCACTGGATGTTAGAAAACCAGAGTCTGCCTGGAAAGTGTTTGGGCTATGTTTTTTCCTCCAATTTTATTTAAAAGTGAGTTAAAGAAACAAGCATTTATGCATTTTCAAATGTTTCTGTATCTTCAAAAGCAGCCTGTTACTCTAGGCACCTCAGCTCCTGAATGTTCCGACTTCAGATACTGAAAAAGGACTTCATTTCCTGAACTGAATTGTCCTCACATTTTTAACAGGCAGTTTGCACACCAAAACGGAAGCATTCAAGACCTAGAGCACTAATCTCTTTAATTAATAGAAATAAAATTTAGGACATTGTTACATGTATGTTCTGAGTAGAGAAAACGAAGCACATTCCATCTGCCCACTGTTCGTTAACATCCGTGTTGCCAAAATGCGTCCCATTCCAAGCCCAGCAAAGGGATTGTCACAATTTCCATGGACGTCCAGTGTTTTTTTAAAAAAAAGGTTGTGTCTGGATGTCTGTAAAGACAACAGAGCTCTTTAGGGCTCAAATACTCTGTAAAATTTTCAGTGAATGGGATCCTCAATGAAAAAACTCAAATGTGAAATGTGTCCTGAAATTACTGCTACTGTACTTTCCCGCAAGCAACATTTCAGTTTCCAAGTAAGCGGCGAATGCCAGCAATGACTTGGATTCATCTATATCAGATAGCTCCATCAGATGGCACTATGCAGATGAAACCCTAACTTTTGGCATAGAAACACCAGTGCAACATGAAGCCAAGGTATTTCAAGAGGCATTAAAAAAGAACTGTTAAAAAAAAAAAAGTGGTCTGGGTACACTTTCACACTTAATAAATAATGTCTTAATAAAAAACCCCAGAGATTGCTGTAAAGCTAGAATTCAAACAAAAAGCAAAACAAAAGAAACCCACAAAACAAAACAAGAAACCAACAAAACCCAAAAAATACCTAAGCATCAAGCCAAGTTTATTTGATCTAACAGGAGAAAAAATGTTTCTATTTTGTGTCGCACTTGCAGTTTTACTCAATTTACTGAAGAAGTACTTGCTCAAGAATTATTTACTTGAGTAGTGCTCAACCTTTCCCTTCTTCATCCCTCTCCCCTCAAACTCCTAGATATTATTTGAAAATTATAACATCATATTCATTAAAAAGCAGAAAATAACATTCCCATGGAAAAGGTAACTCTGCTTGATATCTTAATTGAGAGATTAGATTTGAATGCCTCAATAGTCTATGTAAATTTGGTTGTCACATTCTACACCAGGCTTTAATTTTAATAAACGCTTTTTTGCATAACATTCCTCTTTCTCTTTGGCATAAAAGCAAGTATATTACTGTTTTTCCCAACAAATATGCCAATTGGCTTTGTTACAGTTATCTTCCTAATCTATGTTAGCAATTATTTTTAAGAAACTTTGCTTAATGCATAAGAAATTGAATGAAATGATCACATACATTTTGTATACAGACTTTTCAACTGCTTTTCTCATTTCTTTTTGGCTCCAAGATGCTATTCAAAACATTCTAGAACAACATAATCATCTTTCATAGATAAGAAAAAAGGGTATATGTGCCTCAGTAGAGAGAGAGAGAAAGAGTATAGCTGTATTTTAATGCCAATATTTTTTCACTTCCTAAGGAAGATAGGAAAAGGTATGTGCCCACAGAATTCAATGAATCTTGCATTTCCACTTCCCTCATTTCCCTGCCACATATCACAGCTAGAACAAAATGCTAACATCCAAGAAAGTGCGCAAATGGGAAAACAGACATGAATCCCACAGGAAATCCAAATTCTCTGTTTCTAAAAGCACACCAAAAGGAAAAAGTCTGGAGTTACAAGCAGTTTTAAGATGCAGATCTTAAAAAAAATTAAAATATTCTGTATAGAAATTCTGAAATACTTTCGTGGCCAGCACCTTTTATCACAGGTAATTTAAAGGACCTGTAATATAAACTCAAGGTATTCAATGGCAAAAACATGCATAATAACATTAACAAAACTAAAAGAGCAATAAAAGGCAACCAAGGCCGTGGTAAAATACGTAAAGCCACAAATTCATGATATAAAACATATAACTACCTCTTTGCTCAAAAAAAAAATCTCAGAAAAAAGGTTAAGAGTCTTCTTTTTGCACCAGCATTTTAAAAAGAAGTGAGTTTTCAGTTTAACATTATTTTAGTCTATCCTCACACTGCCTCTCTCAGAATTTTTTGTAGTGTGCTACTACCTTTCTTTAATTAAAAAGCAGACAATATCCAACAATTTCTTACTGCTCCTGTGTTGTTTCTGGATCAAAATACCACTAGTATTCAACAAAGCATTGCACAATGCGTCTTGTACTGAGAGAAGTTCATTGGAGATCCCATTTCAGAAGCACCAGAGGTGAAGCAGTCTCCTTATTTCCTTTGGACATGTGAACAAAAGCTGCTGAGAGAAAGAAACCAAAAACTCAGCTGGCAAGATCCATGACAAGCATCTGAAAGAGGGACCTTGGGATAACAGTGTCATCATCAGTGTCCAACATTTTTTTTTTAAAACTAGCTCTCACATTTTTTCTCCATGATGAATAGCTGTTTCCAGAGGTCCCCTCCCACTCCTCCCTCAGTCTCTACACAGCAGCCCTATTCCATGTGTCTGCCATACTCTACTTTCTCATGTAGTATTTTCTTACCCTATTCTCTTTGCCCTCCCTCCCACTTTCCATGTCTATTTAAACGTGCCACAATCCTCATGCTGCTCAGTCCAGCTGCAGGAAAAAAGAGGAAGGACTTGCCATGATCTCCTTCAGGAGTTCCTGCAGAATCGGGTCTGGGATCTTGGTCTGGGTCCTGAGAGAATGGGCAATGCATAAAATAAACAATCTATTTCATGATCTAAAATGTTTGCTCAATCCGTAATTGCTTTTCTCACAGAGTCATACCTCAGAAACAACTCAGTAGTAGGTAGCTTGCAATGAGAGCTTGTTGAGTGACGAGGAGATCTCTAAACATCTGGGGACATAATTGGATGATGAGCACTTTTGAAAACCTGTTCTCAGTGCTTTTACCTCCTTGAAAAAGTGCAGACTATCTGTGCATAATTTTAAAGATGTTGATTCCCACAGTGCAGTACGGGTCAGCTTCTCAAAGCCGACACTGAAGTTAACAACTAGCATGAGTCAGCTGTTCCAAAGTGTCAATTGCCCCAGTACTTCTGCAGCAATGTACTGGATGTCCATATAATTGAGATTACATGGAAAAAACTCAGAGATCATCATACTAGACATTTTTTCTAAATTACATTTCTTTGCTGGTGGAGAGAGTTACCAAAATCCTTTAATAAAAATAAGAATTAACACAGCGCAATAGCCAGAGCCTCTTCTCCCCAAGTGCAATAACCAGAATAAACAGTTTACCAACATAATTCCTCCCTATAAAACTTGAAAGAAATAAACCTACAGAAATATTTGAAGGTTTTTTACTTTAACATACCATACATTCCTAGGGTAATTTGTTTAAAGCTAAATACACGGGACAAGGAATTCTATTTTTTAATCCGGCATTATTTTTGATATAGTGAATTAACTTACCATTATCATCTTTTACCCTTAATTTCTACACTTATGAAAGAAAGCCTCTTTTTTCTTTCTTTAAGTAAAAAAACCCTTACACAAGTGTTGACCAGTAGGAAAAAGCATAAATCCACTTCATTCTAAATGCTCACCTACTTAACACTACCCGATGACCATATTTTTTTAATTCTTTCTTACCCATATACAGACACTGACATGTAATTGTCATGACCCTGAACTTCAGTTTTCATAGCTGAGACCTTCTAAAAGGATGATGATAAGATTTTAGAGGGAACATAAGTTTTAGAAAGTAAAGAAGGAAAAAAATGTGCATGTGGTGAAGGTAATGATGCATACAGGCATACATTTGAAATTATTAGTTAAATTGTCAGTAGTAGACACCAAGAATTCTCTTTCCCCTCCTTTGGAAATCAAATTACACTCCCTAACTAAAAATATCCAGTGGACCAGATTTTCCTTTCAGAGCTGCATTCTAATCCTACCCATATTTGCAAAGTATTGGGGAAAAAAATTCCACCCACGCACTCAAAAAATGTATGAATGTAGCTGAGGATGGTCATATGAAAAACTGCTTTTCTTCCTTTCCTTTCTGGTGGAATCTTTGTGACTTCCATTAGCCTAAAAAAACATATGTCTCTCCTTACCTTCACTAAATTGTAAATTAGTTATTTACGAATAATAACAACTTTTGAAAGACTCTTGGTTTTTGGTTTCTTTTCAGAATTCTACTACAAACAACAGGAAATAATCCCATTTTCTTAAATACAAATACGGTTCATTGGACAAAGCGTTATGTGGGGAAATAAGTCTTTTGCTCTGTTCCCTATTTATTGTGATCTATATACAGGATCAAAAAATATTTACATAATCACAGTGGATATGCATACTTTTCTTAGTTGCAAGACCAGACTCTGAGTGTTGCCTATTTGGAATTCTAGGCTTGCCAAAGGGCTTTCATTAACATGTCTGTCTCTACAAACTCCAAGACATGCTAAGGTTTTCTATAAAAGTGCAACAATAAATCCATGCTTAATCAACCCTTTGTTGAGCTGCACACACATGGACTCTGTAAAATACAACTCAGATCTAATGGCAGGACCCCTGTTCATAGCTTCAAGTTCAATGGTGTTTAAGACCTGGAAATGTTACTATTTTTTACCCTGTGCCATGTAAACATGAACACTTGATGCCTTGGACTTCTTTGATTAGACATGCATTCTCACCACACAGCTGCAAACATTTTTTTTCCCTTCCTACTATTGCTCCCAGATAAAACCAAGCGATTTTGCCTCAATACTAAACTCAATCCTGGTCTTCACTGCCAGTTCACCTCCAGCTGCCTGTACAGAGTTTCACACTAAGCCCCTTGTTTATATCAGTGCTGCAATTAAGCCCAGGCCAAGAAGAGAAGTCCCTCAGAGGGTAGCAGAAGTGCAAGGCTAAGAATTGATTTTCAACTTCTGAGATGTAGTCCATACACATCCTTTCAACCCTAGGAAAAAATCCTCAGCCAGATCTCCTCACAACCCACCTTTTTTTTGTGTGTACAGGGTTTGCTTTTTGGTGTTGTTTTTTTCTTTTATTTTGCTTTCAGTGGCCATTCTGGGGGCATTTTTCACAAGTTGAATCCTGTTTCCAAATTGGCCAGTGAAAAGTTTCAGCCATGCTGAAATCGTTTCCAGGGCTAAATTGGGAAACCTGAGGCAGCTGGGCAATCTTACAGCTGGCTGAACTGTGCCTTGCAATAAAAGGCAGTGTGAATAAGGTATATTGAAGCTAAATTGGATTCCTGTGAAGGGCCATTTATTCTGAAGGGGGGCATGAGGGGAGGCATTAATGAACAGAAATTAAATTAGCTGAACCAGGCTTTTAAAAATATACTGAAAAATACCTGACCCGCTATGAACCTTTTAACAAAGCGGGAACTTTGGGCTAGCAGGACCAGCTCAGCTCAGCTTTATTTCCCTGCCAAAGGTACAGATGTCTGAGGATGTACTACTGCTCCACCTGATAAGAAGCCAGGCTTACTGTGGACGGGGCAGGTTTTATTTCTGTACCCTGAAGTCAATGCAGGACAAAGTCACTGCTATGGGAAATCCAGTGTAAACCAATATGCAGCCCAAATACAGAGGTCATTTTGGCTGATGAAAATACTTAATTAACTAATCAGCAGATACCTAGAGAAAAATAAACATGCCCTTTAATCCCTCTTGCCAATATTCTCTTCACTAAAATACAAAGAAATCACGGAGTATCCTGTTTTGGAGAGATTATTGATTAACTTTGTAAGTATTAATATCAAAATTAACTAGAATAATATTTTACTTACACTCTCTAGTCTAGTCTGGGACCTCTTGTGATGAAAGAAGTGCTGTAAGACTATTACAAAAGGACTGATTTCAGAACTGGAACACTAAATTTCTTTGGAAGGATTTGATTTATTTGTGGGGGATTTTTTTGGTTTGTTTTAGTTTTTGGGGCGGGGGTATGTTGTTTGTTTGGTTGTGTTTTGGTTTTTTTCCCCAATTCTTATTGAATGAAATAATGAAACTGCATATTCCTGAAAAGCTGGAGTTACTTCACTGATATAATTAAATCTGCCATAAAAGCCACTTGGCTTTCACAGTTTCCCCCTGAATTGCAGCCCACATTACATCTAACTTTTCTTGCTATTACAAGGGCTGGTACCGTTTTTGAAATCCTACAAATTCGTACATGTGCCTCCAGAATAACAGTACTTGTAATTAGCTATAATAATGCCTACTGATGTGACGCTTCACATCTTAACTACCACTGCTACTGAGCTTGGCTTTGTGACCGCCTCTGTAAGGCACCCGCATTGTGTCCATTTTACAGGCATGAAAACCAACAATGAAGACTGAATTATATCCTGCTCAGACATTTCTTACACCTGATGTGCAGCACTCCCTTTGGTGGCCAGAGCACTTTCAAAGTAGAGAAAACTCTTCTGAAAAATATGCTCAGGGATCAGATGTTCTCAGTCACATTTGCTGAGGCAAATTTCCAGAGAAACCAGTATTTTGTGCCATTTTTTTTCCCAAGTGTGAGAACTTTCTAGGGTGGGGCAGTGGTTTGCCTGTTTCTCCTCTCTTCTTGCCAAGAGGTGCCACTTTCCTCCTCCTCCTCCCCACCCCCTGCCCCTTCCAACTGTGAGTCATAATATTATGAACTTGATGATGGGAGAAATCAGATTTTCCATCACTCCACAGTCATCTTTACCTTGGTATTATTCATCATCCTCCCAACCCAAGTTCCAGCCACAGGACAGTTAAACCCAGTCTCAATAGAGATACCTACAATATATCTGGGAATAAAAACATAATTTATGTGTCTGTATAGTGGCATCTTTCCTGGTATACGAGTTGAAATTTGTTTGGGGCACTGGGTCTGAGTGAGTTGCAGGCATCATGAGCCATATCAGCAACTCAGCAAACTCCCTGCAAGTTGGCATCACATCACATATTAAAATGCCTTAAGTATGGAATGGATACTCTATAGATATTGCTGCAGGCTATAATCTGGAATCATAATTTAATCAGATAAATTGGGTCATACTATGCATGCAAAACACATTGCAGTTAAGAATGGGAAAAACTTAAAATGTCTTAATTTTATTTTGTTTCTCAGTGGAAATGTATCATTTGTACATTGAGTTATTGCTTGAGTTTTAACCCTGGGCAGGAAGGAAAAAGAAAATGGTTTCTTAGGGCCTCCACAGACACTTTTATTTGTTGTATTGATTGGCTCCTATGGTCACTCTTACCTGCCTGAAGGTAGCAATAAATGCTTCTAAACTTTACGCCTTCCCCTGCCTCAAATTCAGTTTTGAAGTTTTCATACAAATTTCCTAGAAGAACAGAGCATTCCAGACAGGCTTTTGTGTATTGAGGATCACCTGATTGAAACTCTGCTATACCTAGCACCCAATCAAATATGTCCAGGAAGAGGCTACCAGGCATTTTTCTTTGTGTTCTGAAGAGTACAGATCCGTGTTCTGAGATGAGAAAGCTGCAGCTGAGGAGAAAGCCTGTCCCCAGGATGGCTCTGTGTCATGCTCCAGATTTTGTTGCTATAGCATCCTAAGAGAACCCCTAGTCAGTTTAAAAGCATCACAATGCAAAAAGTCCAAATGGACCCACTGCACGCTTCTTCCCAACAGGTTTTCTGTGCAAATCGTGTGTTGTGAGGGCTGTGGGACTGAAAGCTCAGGTGCAGGACTGTATAAATTTGCATTGGGAGCTTGCCGTAACTACTACTGCAGCTTCTCCATGTTTTCATGCTGTGAATTTCAATTTTTCTTTCCCTGAGTAAAATCCAGTTAAAAGAAATGAAATTCATTATAACTTGAGCCAAATACAAATTTTTCCAAAACTGGAACCTCCATATGCAGGCCCATCAGTGTGTGCCATGGCCCAAAGAACAGTGCAGAAATGTTTGGTCTGGCCCACCTTTCTGGTTTTTGGAAATGGCTGCACTGCTTTCCAAGACAGAATAGTTGAGCCAGTAGGTTTTATCCAGCAAGGAACCCCTATCTGGTGGCTTGTTGGCTGAGCTGACTGCCAGATCTTCTGTGCCAATGGTAATTAGTATTTAATTCTTACTGCTTTCTATCAGTTTATAAAAGAAACCCCAAAACAAATAAAAAACTCCAACCACTACACAACAAGTGTGTGGAGGGTCAACTTCCACAGTGCTGCAAACCAGACAAAAAACCTGCTGAACACATCTATAATACAGAAAGGGGATTTTCCTGGCACCACAGAGACCTCTGGGCAGCATCACTGTCCTCCCCAGCTTCTGGAAGACACACAGTGCCTGGAGGGAGGGAAGGAGGGAGAACTAGTCCATACCTGATACCTGTATCACCTGGCTACTGGAAATGAGTCCAGGAGCCTAAAGCAACTTGGGAGCACTGCAGACTGCAGCCAGCCTGAAAGCACCACTGCAAACAGAAAGATGCTGTTACCCCTTCCTTATGACACAACAGGGCAAATCCTGGGCACAGCCAAGGACCTTGATTGTATATTGAAAACTAACTACATATGCTAACGACTTACATGTTGAAAAACTACATTACACATTGCAAACATGTGAACTCAGGCTAATCAAAATATGAACTCAGGCTAAATTCAGTGTAAAACTTTATACCTGGGCTCCAACATAGCTTGTCAAAAAATGAGTGGGGTATTTTTTTTTTTTTTCTATTTTCTGTGTTAGGTTAAAAATTCAAGAAAACATTCTCTGGTAACGGAATTACCAAGGGACTCCTAATTATAATGATATGAACAGACAACATCGTGTAAAATTTCTGAAACAAATTTAAAAAGACAAGTTACTATATTTAAACAAAGTTAACAGATCTACTTGTATATTTTTCTAATCCCTACAGGTTTCATTATTTCATCTGTGATAATTTTCATCACTTCTCTGTTTTGAAAGTAATTTTCTCTTTATATAAAATGCATTACAATCAAATGTAACGCATTGACATGCTCCTCTTTCTCCATCTGAGCTGCCTTCTCCAAACTGTTGCTAAATTTCTCCTAGTAAAAACATTTTTACAAGGAAGGGACTCCTCACCACCCACTCAGCTCCCAGAAACCAAGGGAAAAAACTCAAAGATATTGTTTTTCTAATTTGACACTGATACTCTTTGTCCCTAAAAAAATGTTCCAGGTCTAGTGTGCATTTTAAATGGATTTTTAGAGAATTAGCTCAAGCAATGCCTGAGCTAATTTCAAGTTTATACTAATTTTTTAAAACATGGCATATAGGACAAATAATTAACTACTTTTTTCCATCCTTCCCAGCTATGACATTCAAAATGCTCTTCGTTTTAAGGATAGAAGTGTTCTAGGATTGTGGAATAACTTCACTTCTATGGCTTTTAGCACATATCATAATTACTATGGAATTCTGATGTTAGAAATAAGAACAATCAACCAAAAGACCTCAGTCAACTTGATTTGAAGCAGGAATGTGATTTTTTTTCTTTCTTCTCTCCAGCTAATGATGAATTATTATATTAAAAATATATATTCCAACTTCAAAGTAAAGCTAGGTTGTTATAAAATGCAGGCATTCAGAATTAAGTTTGAAAAGATTTGACCTTTTGCACACAAAAACTAACACCTACATGAATGAAGTACTGTAGTAAGTGATGATATATGATGGATCATTTAAAATGTGTGTATGGAACGATGCACATTTTTTAAGGCAGAGGCAGATGGTGGTTACAGCACATCCAACATTTTCCAATTACTTTCTTTTTTCAAAACATATCCAGACCATAAAAATATTAGAGGAGTCCTTGAATGTTAATAGAAGCAACACTTTTCAATTATAAAAAAACTTCAAAATATATTTCAGTTCAAATTTATGTTCAAAAAATATCTTCAGACAATGCCCTTCACCCTCTCCTACACAGTTTAAGAGGTTTCAAAGGAAGAGAGAATAATGAGGGGCTAGACCCAGAGTTGTATCCTAACATGTCGGATAGAAATTTAACCCAGTCTTCTTAAATAGGACATAGGCACTGAATACAAACTGATCTGCTTTGAATACAGGGCTAGTCAGATGCAGGATTTTGGGTTTGCCCAAACTCTAACAAAAATGCTAAGTAATTTTAGACTGAAGACAACATGAAATCCACTACCTGCACAAAGAGTTTAAAAGTAAAATGGGGAAAAAAATACAACATTATTAATGCTTTTATATAATGAAATTAATATTTCTTTCAATCTTCATCCAGTTAGATAAAACTCTCGGATGAAATTTCAACCAAACGCACATTGGGCTGACAATGGAGCACAAACATTTTCAAAACAAAAATCAAATAAGAAATATGCTGGAATTGGACCCCAGTGTGAAGTGAAACAAAAGTTCACAAACACAGCTCCCTTCCAAGTTAGGCAGTAAACCAGGAACACATGGAGAGAAGAAAAGGCTGTTTGTATTGTTCCAGGAAACTAGACCAAGGATTATTCCATAATTGCATTAAGCAAATACAGTATAATATCTTACACAGTGAAAAGTTCAGAGACACCACAGGCCAAGTGATTGACTGATCACATTACACTGAAGTTCTATAAGCCATTAATTCCTTAATTACTACATTAATAAGCATTTTACACCAATACAATTGTGTTTAATGGCAAGGAATTTGGGAAATAGTATCGTGAGATATTTTCACTTCAAGTGAATTTTTTCTTAGCACATAACATTTTCAGATTAAGGTCCCATCATGCACATGTTTAGGATGTTCATGATTTCATGAGTTGTATGCAATAAAGTCTGAAGCAAAGATAAAAAATAGCCTTTAAACACTCTTACTGACCTGATGGAGCTGGGACACACACACACACACTGTGGTTTCAAGATGAATGTAAGTTACACCAAGCAATTTCCATACTGTAGGTACTACTTACACCTTCCAAAAATCGCATTATTACTACCCTTAGTGGCAAAAATAACCCCTCAGGCAATGCCTTCCCATGGGTTTTCAAGTCAACAGGAACAGCTGGGCATAATGTCACTGAGACCCTGATGAAAAAATGAGGAGAATTTGTTTCTGCTTTCAGCCCTGCAAAATTCTTCCTCAGTGGCTCTAACAGAAGTCAATAATGCATCTCCCAAGAAGTTTGGCCAGGGTATGCCCAGGACAAGGTCTGCTACCATGTCTTCACACAGACCTAAGTGCCTCCAGGCTGCAGGGGAGATGGGAAGAAGTACCATACTACTATAATTATCCTGATTTAAGTGAGGCAGATCTCTCGAGCAAATACAGCTTGATGTAAAGGTCCAGTTGCTTTCAGAGTCCCACCATGAAGACAAACTAGCTGCACAGTACACACAACTTCCTTGTCTGTCTGTCTGCCTCACAGACAAACACAACACCCAGGCTAATAAGCTTTCTACCATCCAAACAGGATATGGAAAACTGTCCACCTACAGGTTAATGGTTCTGCATCTACCTTACTCTGGAGAGCTGATCAGCCATCATAAAATTAGCATAATTCTATGGCTTTGAATGGGTTTGACTTGCATCAACTGAATTGCCAGTTCTCAAAGGAAGGAAGAAAAGATTTATTTCCAGAAGTGCTAAGGACAAACCTCCCAGTGTCCCTGATAGCCAGGACGCAATCCTTGTGCTGTTCATCTGGGCCCAGCATTGGGAGGTTCAAGATTCAGCATTACTTCTCACACTAGAAAGCTGTCGTCTTATCTTCTGTACTGCTCATCTCTCTTTGGTTCTGCAAGTATGAAATAAAGAACATCCCTGGCTGCCTCCCAAAGGGGACTCAGCCTTCCCAGCAGGAAGGCCGGTGACTGCGATGAGAGGGCCTCCTTCACAGGGAGGGCAAAGATGAGGAAAAGGGGGGATGGGATCTCAGAAGAATGGACGGGGATGGTAGGGACCACCCAGGAGATAAAGAAAACACGGGTTGAGGGGAAAGCTGGGGAAGCTTCTGAGCATGTACAGTAGCTAATTGTCAAATTTTAACCATTTAGCCTTTTAAAACTTTTTCCCCCCTTTCCTTTACACACACACAGAGCAAATGCATAGCTTGTGTTCAGAAGTAACAGCTTGCAAAGACATTTAAATCTAAAACAGGTATTTAAATTTAGCAGAGCTTTCTCGGTGTTTTCTAATCCTGGCTCAAAGGCTGAACTTCATTGAAATTTGTTACAAACAAGAATCTTAAGTAGCTCCCAGACTTTGATGGGCTTTGCTAAATTTAAACCTACAGTGAAATTTTTATAGGAAATTGCAGACTAAAAATGATACAGCCATGAGGAAAGACCACAGCAGAGCTTCTCGTATGTGTTTCTCTCTTGTAAAGCTCTGCAGCATGGGTGTCACAAAACCTAGCTCCCTGTGCAAGCCCTAAGTTTCTCTCCTCCCGTGCTCTCTGGTCCAGGCTTTCCCGCACACAGTAAGGCATTCCCAAACATGACTTTACAGCAGCCCCTGAGAGCAGAAGGGAGCTGGAGCACCAGGGCCAGACTGGCGGCCTGAAAGCCAACCATTGTTCCCAGAGGCAAGCAGCCCCGCAAGGCACACTGACTCCCTGTCTCCAGAGGGAACGGAGGCTTCTCTCTACCACTCAATAGGTTGGGGCACAGAAACACTGTAATTTGGTGTTAATTGGGTCGACCCCCTTCTTTAATTAAAATGAAACGCCAGTCCTTTCCCATTCTACCTCCAGTTACACTTTATCATTGATTAGCTAAACCAAATGTACTCTGGTGGTGGCTCCTTCACTGCACAAGTCCTCCACAAGAAGTTTCCCCTTCTCCCTTCTTGCTCTGACACCATGCTGTCAGGGCCCTGTCCTGTTCTCTGATACACTGGCTCATTCACTGTTTCTCCTGGATTGTCTCTGGTTCCTTCTATTGCTCCTGACCGGAACTCTGGATGAACTCCAAACTTGATTCATCACCTTGCCTTGCCTGGGGCTGTTGATGAGACCTTGTTACCCTCACCCATCTCTGCCCATTCAGCTCAGATACTGAAATACAGTGCCCTGGGTTGATGAGGGCCCTGCTTGTGCTGGGGTCACTGTCAGCACACAGCCTGCCACCCTCATGGTGCAGCCCCACGCCTACTGCTCCCTGAAACTAACAACCACTGCAACTTGGCAGGGACCTTCTCCTCAGCGAACCACCTATTCAGACTCCTGGCATATTTACTCTTTTAGCACCTGCAACTAGTGGCAATAATTGCAGCAATAGCAGTGAGATCCATGAAGGGTCTGCCATCTAAAATAGGTGTGGAGAACACGTCATCTGGGAGCATGGAAGAGACCAAAATTACAATGGAACTACTATTGGAGGAAGTAGGGTATGAGGAGGACAGTGTAGGTGAAGTCTGATGAACCAAATAGACAGCATGTGAGAATCAAGACTGCTGAAAACACAAAGGGGCTGCAGCAAAGTCTTGGGAAATGAGCAGGCAGACCAAAGGTGGTTTGAATAATGCTGAGTGCTCCTTTAGAGACAGGACTATGCACGAGGCAGCATAGCATAATCTGTCCTTTGGTGACCTGTGGAGGAGTGTGTACCCAACCAGCATTGCAAGTTTCTCTGAGGCACAATGACTCAGCAGAGGTAGGTATCAGGTTCAGTAGGGTTTTTCCTCACTGCACAGGAGGAGGGACTGCAGAAGAGCAAAACCTGTTACTCGCTAACCATCTGACATACGTGTCACAGCCAAGGCTTGCCGTGGCTCTGCTTTGCCAAGGTGGCACGAACACGGATCTACCATGTGCAGAAAGGACAAGCCACAGAGGCAGCAGGACTGGGAAACCTGACACCAAACTTCCCTCAAGCCCTGGCTTTCATCAGACCTTCTTGGGGCCTTAACAAGGAACTGATATACTCTTGGCTCACATTCTGCAGAAATAAGACATTAATCTATGCCTCTTGTCCAGCTCCTTATCTCCTGCTTTTCTGCCTGTTTTGCAAGGTGACACTCATTTAATCTGGGCAGAGGCGAGACTAGAAAAGATGTCATGTCTCTAAGAAGATATACGAGTAAATGAATACACAAGTCTATCACATACATGTGCATAGAAACATCCCATACCTAGGAATATCCAGGGCATCAAAACTGACTGCTGCATAAACTGTGACTCACTACATCAGACTGAAGAGCATAGAACAGTGTTGCTTGGCAGATCTCTCCTGCCATCCCAGAACCACTCGCCCAGGTCTATGAAAATTTAACATTGCATCTCATCAGAGCATGTGCATGTACTCATTACTTACATGCAGCAAATTCAAAAAAAATTAAACCAATTATGACATTAAATGTTGGACTAATCTTATTCAGGAAATCATTTAATTCAATACAAACAATGAGATACTATTATTTTAATTTTTTTTCCCCCAGGAAACTTTATTTCTATGCCTTCAAAAGAAAGTGAGAATAACCATATATTGTGTCCCACAAATGATCTGCAACACTCTTTAAGTGTCTGTCTTTTCTAAAAGGGGTCATTCCAAGCACACTGCTCAATTAAATCACTGTACCTCTGGAACCAAAGTTGGAGTTTTGCAAAGGCCATAATGCAAGCAGCATGTAAGTTAAGTGTATTTTATATATTTATATTTAAATATACTGAATTTAGAAGCATGCCCATTTCCATATCTGTCCCTATCAGAGCCACAGGAATCTTCAGCTAAACTATTTTAGTAAAGATGAGTTTCAGGAATTTAATGTAAAACAGGCACTGAGCAAGCTCAGTCACCGGGCAGGCCAAAAATATATACATATATATATTTGACCATAAAAAGTGCAAAAGTTCACTCACTGTGTTGGTTTTATCCCACTCCCGATTAATGCTGAACATTTTAACAATTATGTTCTCTGAGGCTCTGAGAGATCTACACATGCAGGCTTTGTATTTTTTTCAGAGGTGCTCTAGCATAGAGCTCATCTTGTTTTCTGCCAACATAGATGCTATAAAATCATGCTTGATTCAGTTTACTCCTTTTCCTCCCCTCCCCTCCCTTCTTCCCTTTTCCTCAGCCTTATCCTCCTCCATGTTCTTGGGTGGGCAGATTCATGGGGAGACTTGGTTTTTAGCATAGCCACCACCAGGCAGTTTGCTACTCTCCTGAAGCACATCTGGGCTTTATATCAGGCCTTTAATTAATCCTCAGTGAAAGCCAAGCTATGACATTTTGACTGGGCAGGCTCCAGTTTTGGACAGGTCTTGATTTATTGCGACTGAGTCTCAACCTACTTTGATTTATTTCAGCTTTGGGGAGGAGGGCAAGAAGTGAACAGAAAAAGCACTGTTGGATGCAGAACATGTGATGCACGTAAAGGACCTCCAGAGTACTGTGGACCAAATGACAAACAGCTCAGACAATTTACAATAAAAATAAAATAAAATAAGCACAAGTGATGAAAAGATTTTGGTGAAAGAAGTCACTTAAAGCAACAACAACTACCACTATCAAAACGAGCAACAACAAATAATAAAAGACTTAGTGAGCTAGGATCAAACAATTTGGCAGAAAGTGCCAACGAAGGAAGCTCATGCCTTATCTCTAAGTAAACAATAAATCCCTGGTCACTCATTAGTGTTAATCATGCCTCTCATCTGCATTCAGCTAAATACAGAGAGGCAGGACCAATGCTTTCCTGATGAGTCGCTTCCAAAGAAAAGGATGTTCTGCTATTGTCTGCCAGCTCGCCTTGGGTGGATGTCCTTTTGCAGGTCTCCCTCTCAAACAGCACTGTGCACAACATGAAACGTGCCAAGTCTTCTGGACAGTGGGAACAAAGGCAGACAGAGCCAAACTGTTCATCTAAATAAAGCAACAAACATCACAGTAACAGGAGCCACTGAATAACAAATCCAATCTGCTCAAGGTATAAATCTTGTTTCTGAGGGTAGGCCTGCTCTCTTAGGCCCTCTTCTTGGTCTGTTTTAATTCAAATTCTGTTGAACAGACAACTTGGCAAGTGTTTTCGGAATATTATTGTAGCTACTTCCAATTAATTCCTGCTGTGTGTACATGCAAAGGAACTTAATATCTTGAAAATTCTAGTGGAAACAAGTAATTTCATTGTTTTCCTTTAAGTATTTTTGTTAAAAATTCAAATACCCTTATGTATCCCCCTCTTGTATTCTCTTTTCACCAACTGAAATTCAGTCTATTGTTGTGTTTTTTCTCCTCTAACTATGGGGATTTATGGCTCTTTCAAAAGAGGAGAAAAAATGAAATTCCAGCAACTAAATTTTTAGTGTAAAAAACCTGGGTACTTTATATTTGCAGACACCTATCAGGCTTTGGTGCCTAACAAACCTCTAGCCTTAGAAAAGGATGTTTTTGTGAAAGACTGGGCACCTGCTGCTATTAAAATTTCAGTAACACCTCAGATGCTATCCCAGCAGTCCCCACACAGAGCCTTGGAGGACTTTGCACTCCTGTTATTCGCCATAACACAAGACAGAAGGAGCAGCAACCCATGCACGCACATGCAGGCTTTCTTCAAGGCATCTGTGGCTTCACAAAGCAGAGGAGGACACAAACTTGGTATGAAAACATTGTATGCATCATCTTTAAAACAATTACAACCAAGGGACTGAACCTATTAATAAAAAGGCATCTATGTGTTAATTTTTAGGTTTCAGGGTGGAATCTGGAAGAAAGGTCTAGCGTACATGGTTGATCAGATGCCTGTATAAGTTATGGCCACAGTCCAGCTGTGTGGTTTGCCACCATGCAGGTAAGCAGTAGCATTCAGAGCTTAAGATCACTTGGATCTTCTGCTAATTAGAAACAACTGCAGGGGTGTTCTCTATCTAATCTGCAGGACTACTGACTAGTTTTGTCATCTGTAAAAAGATTATTTTAGCAGCGGGAGGCTGACAGGCCTATTTGTGCTGTGAGGTTACACAGGGAACCTGCATTTTCTGTCTTCTTCCTAACCAAGTGGGCAGGCTGAGCTGGCTCTCTGTGCCCAATACAAAATTACTAATTCTGCAGAAATGAAGAATATTCTTAAGCCAGTAAATGGGATCCTGCAGAGCCAACCCTTTTTAGTTCCAAGAGCAGAAGTCTAATTAGTGTTAAGGACAATTCTCAAGTGAAACTTGTCTACTGAGCACATCCTTCCCTCATCTCTTCACTCTGTAAGAAAATAAATCATCAACATCTAATGCAAATGCCTGCTACTTTGTATGAGTGTTTTGTTTTGTGACCCACTCAGGCTAAAGAACTTCAGTCGCCTTTCACAAGAAGAATCAAGCACAGCAGCAGCCGGTGGCTCACTTTGGCCTGAGAGCAAGTGATGGGAGCGCAGCATTCCCTTATAAACTGGTGTCTTACTCCCCATCTTGTATTGCTCACATTCCCCCCAACACGAGGATGCAGTGTTATTTCCATCAGCTGTGGTAACCCTGAGTATAAATTTGCTTTTCTCTGCCCGACAGTGCTTCTTTTAGCTGCTGGGGAGTTGGTTCTGGGTGGGACTCCAGACGCTAGCTTTCATCCTGAGCACCACCATTTTGTCCTTGCTTACAGGCAGTTTTATTTTCCAGCTTTATTTGCCTTCATGAAATAGAAAAGTGTGTGTGATTGTTCCTTCCAAGAAAGTGTAGTAACACTGTAAGCTCCAGCAGTACTTTCTAAAACCAAGACAGAGTTTGCAGTGACAAGTTAGACTGTTTCACTGGATGAGACCTTGTATGAACCAGTATCCCAGCAAAAGCCCATATCTAAGCAAAAAGGATCACTTTAAGATACTTCTAATAAAACTATCAGCTTGGTTAGGAGTCAACTGTTTTTCAAGCAGCTCTAGAACATAAACAACTATCCCAGACATTTTTAAGATAATGATTTCAAAATCTGGATTTTTTTTTTCCCCTGACTTGAAGTATTTATGACACATTGTATTTAAATGATCAGACTGCTACAAATCAGTGCAACTAATTGCCTGTCATCAGCATGCAATTTCATGACACAATTTGTTCCCAAACCTCATATGAGTAAATTAAGCCAAGGGAACTGAGTCTTGTTTCTCTTGACTTTAGTGTATTCTAAAAGTAAATGTAAAATGTGCATGATTCTGCTATTATTTAACACTATTTTATGTAATCCCGCCAAAATTATTGTGGTAAGAATGATGATTAATTTACTTTCAGTTTAGGAGGACTTTTTACTGAAACTTCTTGTGCAAGCTATACTTTTACACATGTGCCTGTTGGTTTTACACTGCCTTTACATGTGACCTTATGAACACCAGCAACAAAAAGGCCTCCTCTAAGGAAAGTCTAATTTACTTAATTACAAGGAGTGGGCAGTTGAGCACCAATTCCGTCATTCTGTCAAACTTGAGACTGAAAACTGGCACTGGGCAGGCCAGGTAAAAACTCTTTATTATGCTTCCTGGTTTTATTGGTAATGTGTAAAATGGCATTTTAATGTCTCCTGAGGTCACTTTTAGAGCCAAATTGTGGCTGTCCTATCACAGGTATACTGTGTAACTCTGGGCAGGCACAGAGCCTCTTTCTCCTCCACTGGCCTCCCCATGCACAAATGTAAGACGCAGTGAATGAAGTCCCACCAAAGCCAATAATCATATCGTTAGAAGACTTCACTCCAAACCAGTTCCTGCAGTTGGTTTGTAGCATTGTCACTCCTCAGGTTTTCCAAGAAGGCAATGAGGGAACTCACAGCCCTACAGTCCTCCTGGGGCTTGAGCACTTCACACATGTCCTTACCCTTTATGGCTACCTGGACCAAATAATATATTTTCTAAAATAGCACTCATATTATTAAGATGCCATTAAAGTGCTGTACATAATATAATAGTTTTAACATTAAGTGTGCTTAGACCATAAGAACTTACACACACCACCAAAACTAACACCAGAGTCTAAATTACTACTAGCTGCTTTTAAAATACTTTAAAAAGAAAAAAAAAAAAAGAAAAAGAAAAAAGATTTTCCTAAAGATGAGGTATTAGTTAGTCTGGAAAAGGTTCTTGGAAAGCAAGCTCCTTGGTGCTCCACCTTGGCATTCCCAGAAAACAGAACACAGCAGGGCCCTGATCTATGGCAGGCTCCTCCTTGCAACCCAGTATCACTTCTGCTACCAGTGCTATCAACTCAGAAAACTACATTCCAGCGGTGCATACCATGCATAGGGCATGTGAGTCGCAAGGTGTTAGGGCCTGAAATAAAACATCAAACAAACATAAACATGGAACATGCATGTATCGGAGCACTGAGGAAGACCATTCTATCTCATGCCTCCTGACATCTTTCCAATATTCCAAAATCTGCTTGTAATCTGGCAGATGAACAGTTTCGAACTTGCACTGTTTTTTAGTATGTATCTACCTTGGATATCAGTAATAATGCTGGCAATAAAATGAAAAGGCTATACAAAATATTTTTCCCTTGTCAATTATTTCCCCTTTAAAATGAACATGATATATTAAAAACTTTATGCTTGTTGAATTTAAAACACCTCAGACGAAGAGAGAAATTCCCACCAGACATGGAAAAGTAATGTTGGTCTGGAAATAAATGCAGCGTAATAAATTAATAGGAAGGGGGGAATGTGCCTGTACTGCATAAGAAATATACTGCATTTGCAACACAAAGCATTACTTTTTCTTGTAAAATAAAGCACAGTGCAGCAAGATCGTATGATTTGTACCAACTTTTCATTATGTCAAAAGCAACATGTGTGCCTCGTATCAGAGCATTAGGCTTGTCTTGATAAACTATTACTGTGTGGAGTAACATCTCACTTGATAGAGGTTAAGGCAGAAGTAGGAGTTCATGCTTTACTAGTGAAATTTACTGCTCCTTAAAGAAATCTGTAAAGAGCACTTGGAAGAAGGAAAGCCACTTCATATTAAAAAAAATAAAAATCCAACCCCTTTGCAGATCAAGAAATAATAATGCACAACTTGCACTAAAAAATATCAGCTTCTAAAAAGTACAAAGCTTGTTACTAGGATCAAAGCTGAAGAGTAAGCAAATGTGCTTGGAGTGCACTCAATTCTACAAAAAAAATCCCAATAATTCATCCTTGCAGAGAGGCAACATTTCAGACGAATAGTTGTGGATCCCCTAAGGTTCTTCCTCAAATCCAATACCAGAGATCCTTTTAATCCCACTGCACAATAGAAAATTTGGAAGCAGATACGTGGGCCTACTCACTTCAGAAGCACCACTGAAATCCTTACTGCACTAGAAGCAATGGAATGGCTGCCAAGGTTGCTCGCAGCAGGAGCTGAGCTGTGGATCTGCAGGGCGTGTGAAGAAGGACAACTGCTTGGCTCCCTTTCTCCAGCCAGCCTCGACCCTCCTTCAGAGCAGGAAGTGCTGGGAAGGTTTGAAGGAACCAGCAGCTGTTTTGCACAGCCCTCACGTAAGCTACAAGGCACTGGACGATGCCAGGGCCCTACTTTTACTTCATTCTCCTCTTTGATGGCCTCAGGCAAATCCATCCCAGTCACACTCCCAAGCTGACTGGAAAGAGGGGACAAGAAAACACCAATGTCGCTCACCTACCTTGCAAACGCAATGCTCCTCATGCTCCTGAGGAAACACACAGTTGCTCTCACTGCAGAAATCATGTGGATTTTGAGAGGAAGAGAGAAAGGAGTCAAGCAGAAGACAGCAATAAGCTTTCTTCACATACTTAACCTGGTAACCAAGTCAGCCATCTCCAGGGAAAGCTTAAAATGCGCCAAAGAAGGCCAACTGGAAAGTTCAGCTGCTCTATCTTTGGATCATTAATGTTGGTTGTTAGGTCAAGGCTTCATCCAAAAACACCTACAGCTAAAATGCAAGTATTTCTGCAACAACTAAAAGTGGCATATTAAGTGCACCCTGTGGGGTTGGGGAATGTTTCCCATTCAAATAAGCAAAAAAAAAAGGGGTTTTTTTTTCCAGATCAGGAAAGAACAGTCACTCTGCTGATAACCAATCTTCTTAATAATGCACAGAATATTAACAGCTAGAGTACAATAAAAATGAGCCCTGACATTTTAATTTATTTGAAGCATTTCTTTCAGTCAAATGACCAGAAGTTGGAGGACTAAAAACTTTGGTTCTGGGAATGCATTGCCCACGATGTTTTACTGGCTTAATTTCAAATGAAAACGATTACTGTATAGTGAGGATGTTACCACATAGACATAACAACACCATTAACTATTTTTGACTTCCAGTGTAAATTGAACCATTATAGGGTTTTAAAAATGTCCTCATTAAATTTTAATGATCTGTTTTAAGGGATTTTTTCCCCCTTATTAAAATTCAAATCAACTATGCTATAGAGCTTTCTCAGAATATGGTACACTATTCTAAGCTTCAAATAAATCTATAAATCATAGATTAGTTAATAAAGAGAAACAATCTGGGTTATTACAGGTGGGGCTGGTAGCAGTACCTGTTATTAATGTTGCCTAACATTTACCAATAAAAGATGCTGCTTCCCATTCTTTAAAATGTTGCCAAATACCAACTGACTGAGAAAAAATTTCTTGGTTCAAAGGTGGACACACCTGGTTGGCTTTTACCTTCCTTTTTTTCCCCCCACTCATGATGGGAAAAAGAGTAAAGAAAGGAAGGAAAAATGTCAATTGAAGTGATTCAGCTGATTAAAAAATACATTTCATTTGTATTAAACTTCTAAATTTTTTTCCATGAACTAGGGGGTCTCCTTGTCATAGAGTAAGTATTTGAAATTCTGCATGCAGAAGGCTAGAGAATGTTTATGAGAACATTTCCTTCACATTTTCCTTAAACTTGCACAATTCATAAACTTTATGTGGACTACAACAGAAAAAAAATAAGTTAAAATCCTGATTTACAAGCAGTGAAGAGAGACTTGTGAGACCTTCGCTGTTAAATTTTGTGAAGATTCACTCTATGGTGAACACGCTCCATTCCATGATGGGGCAGTGGTTTCCCTCCAGGCACAGCTGCAGCCCTGACCAGGCTGTCTGGTGCATTCACTTCCTAGGTCCAGGCAATCCCATCTCCCTCATGAGATTCATCTCTTTCCCACAGTCTCATCTGGAGCTACCCCAGGTTAAAATCACCACAAGACTGACTGGAAGGTGGAACAGACCTTTTTTTTTGTTTAAAGTCCGGCTTGTTTTCACCCTGGTGCTATATTGCCACCAGCTAATGAGTAAACCTTGTCCTGCAGCATGCACTGAGGTGGACTGAAAGGATGGTGCATATACTGCATTATGTTGTCTCTCTGCTGACATCCGTGTGCTTTCCACAGGCCTTAGAACAAGTGGAAGGATAGCTCCTAAATTATGGAGTCATAATTTTACTTGGGTTTTCACACATTGCCAGACAGAGCAGAAAATTAAAATCATAGGAACAGAGCACCCATTTACAGTTATTTATGCAAAGTACCTTAATTTGGTATTCTCAAGAAGAACAGGCTGCAAAAGCAGAATTTGTCAGGAGGACTCCTGTAATCGTGTTATTTGATGGAAGAGATACTTCATTCAAGCCACAATGGCAAAATAGGTCAGTGTCAGAAACATGACAACAATACATAATTTATCAGTTTGGAAACCTTATACTTGAAAGAAGCCTTAGTCTAACCTTTCCATCACTCCAGCTGAATTGTAAGACCACCACTGTAACAAGACCACTTAGAAAACCACTGGGGTGGCCTTGATAATAATACACATATCATTGTTGAGGCACAGGAAACTAAACCAGATGGTTTTGCTGAGGAAAGCACTTTTTCCTGGCTTTGTAGAGCCTAAAAACACTAATAGGTCAAACATGAAAGTGCTGAAAAAGAAAGTTAAAGGAAAATCTCTCTAAATAAGAAAAAAATCTATTTACATGTGTGCTTCCCTCACAGAAAATATGTCTGCAAGAAAATAAAAAGGGGAAAATGATGTTCCAGTTCTGAAATAGATGAGGATAGTTTTCTGAAAAGTCTAACAACACTTACAGTTGGACTTACAGTCCACCATTGCTGGAAATCAATGCCATATGATGTGTATTACACAGAACACCTACATATTGTAATTAAAAACTTTTTCTTTCCTCATTTTTATGTTTTAACTATGGAGACCATTCATGCCTATTGCAATAAACTACTTACTTTCTTGTACAATCTCTTATTATCAATCATCTCACACTTAAAGAAAAAATAGCACATAAATGAACCTCTCAAACTGCATGGAACTGAAAGTAATTTCCACAAAAACCATCCATGCACAGAAACATGCATTCACACGCACACATTTATACAGGCTGTGTATGTGTGTGCATGCACACATGAATAAACTGCGTTCAGATTTTCTCATTTATGCTGTAGTTATTTAGACTCATATTATTTGCAGACTTCAACATTTCAAAAACCACAAAGGACTTGTTTTGGGTTTGTTTTTCTTTATTGTAGACATCATCCACATGAGTAAAATTAGGATGATAGTGTGTTACTCTGCTGAGAATTGCAACTATTTCTAACAGTCAAGAAGTCTAATCTAAATTACATGCACTGAAAGAAATGCATTATAAGGTCCTTTAGTGTGCAGTCTTATTTACCAAAATGTAAGCCTTTATTTAGCATTAAAAAGGAAAATTTTCACTATCCCAGTTATTCTAAAACATGTTCTCTCTTCATAAGGGAAGCTTTGCCCATATTTTCAAAATCTGGAAGAAGATGTTTGAGAATTATACCTACATTTTGCTGCCACCAAATCATGCTCTAACGAAAAGAAAACATAACTATTTAAATTTCAACTTTTTCTCCACTTGTATGGGAGAATGGAGAAGAAATGTACGCTGAGGAGAGGTTCACTATTTGCTTATAATTTGTGGCAGTTCATTTTGGCACTGCACAGATAAAGCCTTTGAGAAAATGTTTGGTCTTCAGTCCCACTCTAAAGTTTGTAACTAAAATCAGAGAAATAAAAGAGTCGTTTCTGAAGCCAGAAGTCAAGTGGGGCCACAGGTGCCCTGCAGAGCTGAGGGAGCCTGATGGAGCCTACCTGGACATCATAAAGAGAGAGAAATTACAACAGTGTGTCACAGAAACCTGGTTTGATTCTGCATAAGCGACATGGTGTGGAGACACCTGTTTGGTGGCCATATCAAGATGAGCTCTTTTGTAGGCTTGGAATACGTCAGTTGAGGCACAACATGTAAAAATAACTTACTAAAATAATGATACCATTAATTGACCTGGAAATCCACTTATCTATGTGTTTTCCCTATAGACTCAATCAGTCAGGGAAGACAATGTTTACTTCTGGGATCTGCTCTTCCAGCACTCTTGCTGTGTCATGAAGTGTCTGTATTGCAGTGCCAGTGCCTGTGGGTCAGTGTTGGCTGAACTTCACACCTTTCATTTGAAACCAGCTGGGACTGTGCTGTGACCACTTATGCTGGCTGTATTGTATCCTGAGAACTGGGTCATTATTCGGGTGGATGATTGAACGTATTACGGTGGTCAAATGTCGCTTCCTTTATCCTGGACACCCATCTCCACAAGTCCTAAATATTTACATGAGGAAATAAAAAAATATTCTGCCCTTGGCAAGTGCGTAATTCCTTTGGGAAGATGTTGCTTTCTAAAAAACATTTCAGCACGAGACCTGGTTCTAAATTAAAGATTTTTAAACTATTAGAAGAAATCAGGGATGGAATACTCATTGCCTCATTGTCTTTGATACACATGCTTCTAGAAAAGGTATTGCTTCAGCAAGTACCTGTCAAGAGTTTTGTGAATGTTCAGTAGTTGTTCCAAAGGAGCAGAGTCTATCAAACTTTTCTCCTAAAGGTTCTTACAAGTCCTGCTGCTCTCACAATTACTTCACCTAGATGGAAGCTGTTCCATCTAGAGCAGATTTGATTTAATTTGAAGATCAGTTTGGCTCAATAGAGCCATTAGTTATCCCAGGTCAGACAAGCTGATGAAAAGGAGAAGTTCTCATTTGGAAATACACAAAGTACAGTTTACCTGGATGGCTATACCCTCAAACTGAAAAAAGCCCATCACTGAGGGTTTAAAATTATTTCTCAACTTTTATTAGAAGATTCACTTTAAACATAAAAACTAAGCAATAAGAAAGGAAAAGCATTTTTCACTTCAGTCCATACCAAAAGGGTAATCCCCACTTAGAAACATGCCTTAAATTCACGAGCCAATCTCATAACTATATGAGGTTATAGGTTGATAGTTACACAGACAGATACAACAGACTTTCCTTTTACAACCAACAGTCCTTAACAAAGCAAGACTCTCACAAGCAAGAATTCAGCTGGGGTGGTGAAAGGATTACTCAGAAAAAACTTCAAGTCTTAGCAGACTATGGTAAAATGTATCTCAAAAGACAACACATCCTTAATGCTACAAGAAAACAACACCACAAAACTAGAAATGCCTTGGCCAATAGTCTTACTGGCTGACTCCTTTTCTTATGCACAAGAGTAAAGTAAAATTTTAAATAATTCTTTCTGGCAAGAGTTTTTATATTTAAACATACACACAAACATACAAGAAGGGATTTCCCACCACAGCAGTGGTAGCAGTTGTTTCCAAGGGTCAGTTTCTGCCTATTAAAATGGTAAATAGAAAAATCATAAGTAAAAGACCAGGTGATGCTGACTAGAGATTTAAACAAAGATTAGATTTTACTATCTAAATTTCAACATGCGCAAAATGGTCTAAGACAATAAAAATGACTGCGTATTTCCTTGTGCATTTTAATCACAGACTAAAGTATGAATCAGCACCAGTACAAATTAAAAAAAAAAAAAAAAGTAAGATGGATATTCTGTCTTTAAGCAGTTTCACAGTTTCTTAATATGCTTGGTCGGCCTGTACAATAACTTACTATATTACTTATTTATAAACAGTTCTCTTTTGCTTTGATTTTCTTTTACATTATTTAAATATAAATTAATGGAAGCCAATTCCCATACATTCTAAATATCAAATGCACTCTGATTTCACCATGAATGTAGGCACATACCTAATTTTAAACATTTGACTAGACATGTAATTAATTGAATTGGAGCCAATTATGACCCAATTATGAGTCCTCTGTAATTATTGCTTGAAATACTGCTGGATTTCTATTGAAGGCGAGAGAAAATATTTCAGATCTCTATGAATACCTAAAGACTATTAAAACTGTTGCCTTCGAGTTCTTCTTTTAGTTTCATAAGATCAAGATTGAGGGGTTTTCCACAGCTTTCATCAGTGCAGTATTTGTGCTGTTTGCACAAGACTGAGGTACAGGCAGTGCAATTGCAGAAGGCAACCTGAGCATCAGCAGGCGATAAAGAGGAAACTGAAGGAAGGGAAGAAAAAGCCTCAGCTCAGCAACTGAGGCTGGTGTGTCCAGATGGCCCAGAAGGCCAATGGCATCCTGGCCTGTACCAGCAACAGTGTGGCTAGCAGGGTGATTCTTCCCCTGTACTCAGCACTCTTAAGGCTTGCTATTGTGCTAATAATTGAAAATACCCAGCAGATAGTCTGCAACAAATAAAGGGCATGTTATCCTCACAAAGGAAAATAGTATACAGAAGCTTCATATGTCAATAGCATTGATACATTATTTTTCCTCTTCCAGCTCTGTGGCATTGATCATCATCTCTAATACCACCTCATGAGACTTGTGCTGGATCACAGCACAGTAAATAATGGAGAAAGGGAGAGCAAGAGGCAGCAGCAATTTCTGCCAATATATTAAGAGTTACTAATTTTAGGTTAAAATTTATAAACCCACACCAAAAATTTTCACTGCCTACTTATTTCTATTCTGTTCTCTTCAAACACTGAATGGAATCCTTTCTTTCCAGTGAGTTGGACTTCCCGGTTTCCATTCACCAGCACAATGCTGCTGTACCCTGTTCCTGCAGGTGGCAGTTCAAATGCCAGGTCAAAATCCTAATCAAACACATTTTCCAACTACTCTCCACTGATATGAACCTATGTTTAAACCTCAAACTTCTGAATCATCTGCTATCCTCAGCCCATCCCTCAGTGGGCACCTACACGCTTCCATGCTTTACTGTATACAAAGGAGTTTGCCCAAAATCACAGTGGCAGTCAAATAAACTCATATAATCAAAGCCCAACAGTCATGAATTCTGCTTGTGGTTTGTAACCACCAGACATCCTCAAGTCCAACACATACAGGATACTGTCTCTCCATGAAGTTAATGGGACTTTGCTCATCAACTTTCAGGAGATCAGGAATTGACCCATAATATTTCATAAAACAACAAAAATGAATGTATTTATGGTTTTATTATTATCCCTAATAAGGAAATAAGAAGAAAGAAAATGCAGTACGTGATCTAGTCTATATGCACATGTGTTACTTGTATTAATATCGATGGGATTTAAAGCTACATATGGAGAGGATAAGATATATCCCTATGTGTTCAGCCATACGCGTAAGGAAGCTCCCCAAATGCTTGTAAATATGATCATGCTTTCTAACATACTATGTATTTATTTGAATAACGCTAAATCTCTAAGCCCTACTTTCCAGTCCATTAAAGCCTCAAATAATTGTTTATTTCCAGTTTAAAGTTACCTTATTTTTTAGCCATTAGAAGGCTGCCTGTAACCACATTTCCACAATACTCAGGGAATTAGAGAATTGATAATAACTCTCCCATTATCTGAAGGGGTGCCTCTCTGGGATGAGAAATACTCAAGATGAACTATATTTTAGCGAGGAATTATTTCCAGAAGATTTTGGGACAGGCCCAAAATGTGTAGCTGAAAGGCCTGGAATGCTACTTGCACAAAAAACATGTGTTCATGCCATAGACCTCAGAAAACTACATTCCTTCTGGAGGCCAAAGGCCTTGAAAGCTAGTCGTCCTTCTGGATAGCCTTGTTCTCATTTCCTTTTTGATTTTTAAGGTTTGAATGGTAGCCTCGATAGGCTGAGGGAACTGGGCCTGTTCAGCCTCGAGAAGAGAGGACTGAGAGGGGATGTATGCCATCAACATCTATCAGTATCTGATGGGAGTGTCAAGAGGATAGATCCAGGCTCTTGGTGGTGCCAAGCAATAGGACAAGAGGCAAAGAGAAGGAACTGATACACAGGAAGTTCCACCTGAACATGAGGAGGAACTTTACTGTGCAGGTGACCATGTAATGGAACACATTGCCCAGAGAGGTTTGGAGCTGCCCTCACTGGAGATATTCAAGAACTGTTTGGACACAATTCTGTTCAATGATCTCTAGGATCTCATTCCTGCCTGAGCAGGAAGGTTGGACCAGATGAGGCACTCTGGTACCTTCCAGCCTGACCCATCCTGTGATTCTGTGAACACAGAACAAGGGTCTAACTCAGAAGGCACAAGAAGGTTTTTTTGGATTTCCCTTAGGGAAGAAGACTTCAGGATTCATCCCATGATTTATGACCTAGTGCAATTTGTGTTGGAATGAGATAGATGAAGTCCTTATGAAATATCCAATGCCTGTTAACAAATCATATTCATTATGTTCATGCAACTGATCATTCTATTTGACTTATCTTTTACTTTCTTTCAGTTGAGACTTGGTAACTGGTTTTATGGTCACTCATGACCATAGTTTTATGCATTAAAAAGATGAATGGGATGGTTTACTGGTTTAACTGCTTCATCCAATGTTGTAGCCACAAATATAAAACCATAGTAGTGGAGGCACAGTCATCACACTCACGGTGCCCTTAGCATCTCATGCAAATGCAGCACAGAACGAAAGACAACTTCATTTATAGCTGGCTGCCAAAAAACACCTTCTTCACTTGCCTGATGTAACCCTTCAGATACCAAGGTGATATGGCTGTTTACCTTTCTTAATGTTATCCAGGACATCAGTTTATAGTAAGGCATTATGATTTTATTTTCTTGCTCTTTTTGATTGTAAAGAAGATTTGAGAGCTCAGCATTTATTCTACCTTTAAAGTCTCAATTTATGATAAAAATCAGACTTTTGCCTACTGAGATACTTCTTACTTTGTAATGTAGAAAACCAAAACAAACAGTCGTAGTCTTTTTAAACTACATCAATGAATGGTGAAGTCAAATCCGGTTTCCCAGCAAGGAATTATTAAAAGACAGAAATAGTCCAGTGACCACAGGAAAACTTTAAGCACCAAAATGGGGACAAAAATCTCCTGGGGAAAAGACAATATTTCCTACACGGTCATTCATGTCTCCTCGTAATACAATACAGGGGTATTGTTTGTTTGTCTGCTTAAGTAGATGAGTAGAATAAAATTAGATACAAATCCTGACTATACAAACATTTCAAACACTAAATGCAGGCTTATGTGTCCCAATACCTGCTATCACAACTATGCTGTGATGCTGCTTTATAATGCATAACCAAAGAGGCGTTTGATTATTAATATATACGTAATTTTTGCCTTATTAAAAAAAGGTCACCAACCTCCATTAGGATCTTTCACTTCAGGTCATACTGTATCTTGCTGAAATCTTAATATTGGTCATAAAATTTGTCAAAAGGATAGAAGAAATACTCTAAAATAGATCCACATTGTAGTCAGACCCCTTCCCCAGGAATTCAGGCAAGGAATGTAAACCCAAAGATTTATTTTTCTGTTCAGGTCATGCCTGGGGTAGACTGCTGTGTTACTAAATTCCCTAATCTGAAGTCAAGAGCAAGACAAAGTTAACAGACCTCAATAGGCAGAAAAAAAATCTTGAGATAGCCCTCTGTGGACCATAACCTGAAGTCACAGCAATAAGCATTATCCCCACCACAAAGATGATTCAGAAAAAATCCCACATTTTACCTCAACGTAGTCCCTGGCATGGCCCCAGTCTCTCTTAGCATCCAGATTGCCCAGACTGAAACAATCCAGCTGTCCAAGGTGAATCTTTGCTACCGATCGGCTAATCTTCCGAGTGACAAAATTAGCCCCTGGAAGAGAAATAAAAGGTAGTATCAGCACAGTCACAGTGGCAGATAGCTGGCCACAGGAGACAACTTGTATAGCTCAGCACATGGCATTTTCAGTCTTCACTCAGTCCCCTTACACCACCTAGACCCATGCCATCTTTTATCATTTGAGCAAGCTAAGAAGCTTCCAGTGCAAGTGTCACATTAGTTGCACTTTCACAGCAAACATCTTTCTTTGTGGGACTTCTTAAGCATTCCTAATTTGCTGCCTCAGTATTCACTCCAGGCATAAAGCCAAAGAAAATCGTTTGGAATGTCAGTTCTTAAACACAAAATGCAAAAGGTTACATAAAGAAGACAGACATCTTAGACCACCCTCAAGTTTTCTGTTGCCGTTTCTTTTTTCCTTTTCAATTTTTTTTTTCCCAAGGAATGCATATATCTAAATAAATTTGTTTATTAATAAAAAAAAAAAATCGGGACTATGCAAATACTACGTATTCTCCAAAGAACTTTAATGGCTAAATGCATTCTAATTTTCTAGTCATTTGGGATTCTTTGTCCCGCAGGTTCAGTTAGATCATGAAATTGTGATTTCAACTTTCTCAGTTGAGAACTGTTCTTTATTTTATCATATTTCAGTATGTTGTTGTTCACTGTATTACTTTGGAAAATTTGTGTACCCATTTCTGCTCCAAGTGGAGTTGCTTTAAACAATATTTTTTGTTACTTATTTTCAGATCTTGATTTTTAGATTATGATGGCTGTGTTTCTAAAAGGCGGTCATAGCCTCCTCAAAAGCAGAGGGATTTGAATTTAGACCAGGAGTTTAGGCTAAACAAGCCCAATGGCATTTGCACACTAATGAGCCACAAAAATTAAAATTACATGCCTTTTTAATAGCTAAAAAAAGATATGATTAAGTGGTGACAGATGATACCTCCTCCAAATGAAAAACAGGAAAGTTAGTGAAAATGTCTGCAGTTGTAAAATGCTCTTAGCAATTTTCAAAAGTCTTAAGTAGTGTAGCTTATGCATTCAATGCATGCATGCAGTTTTTTTCACTATGGAACTCTGTTCTTTAGATATGCATCTCAATACATTGTGTTTCCTGTCAAACAAATAGTAGGTTGCTGCAACATTATTAAACAACATGAAGTGTCCTTTTCAGGCTACTAATTTTTCCTGTAAAATCAAGAGCACTACGGTACTTTTCTGTGTCATTTGGCTCTACTAAAAGTAAAAAAAAAAACCAAAGAAACAAAAAAAAACAAAACAAAAAACAAAACAAAACAAAACAAAACAAAACAAAAACAAAACAAAAAAAACCTCAAAACACACCTCTAAGACTCATGTGGAATAAAGAACTTAAATAATTCAGATCTCACCACAGGATTAAGATAGAATTTTAAATTTTCATCAGCTGCTGAACTAATTGCAATTCCAGTTGTGAGCCATTTAGGATACACCATCAATTTGTGCCTGTTCTCTAAAGGATGAAAATAACATAATTTCCATATCCCCTGAAATACGTATGAATATTTTATATTCATATATAAAGGAAGCTTCCTAAATAGCGTGATTTGCAAACTTTCAAAACCAAAATATAATCCAGAGTCTTTTTCAAAGCAAATTTCTCAAAAATTGGACAGTACCAACCCTGTGACTCTGCTATTGTAACTTCTGAAAGCAAAGTACTGTGGTTCTCCTGTTACTGGCTGGACAGGCTTGCAGCAGGACTGGAGCTCTGGCTTAACAGAAACCAGTGACAGAGTCTCTTTGGCTTAGTCAGACTGGCACCTCTCCAAAGATTGTTTCTATTTTTAACTTATCTAAGTGCTTTGAGACCTTCACACAAATTATTGCTAATTAATTAAAAACAGATTCAACCTATTGCAAAAACCTACTAGGACTAGCTCTGAAACTTCCTAACCTTCTGTACTGAAATTAGTTCAGTTAGCATTTTTATTCAGCAAATAAGAGTTGAAGGAACAGCTTTCTTTCTAGGATTAAATATATGGTTTAAAGTTCCAGGCTGCAACTGAGTAATAAGCAAACCCGACTGCTTTCAACGCTACATTCCCATTTGCAGCAAAAGCAATGAGAGTTCTAGTCACCATCTGCATTAAAGCAAGTTTTACTGTCAACCTGCACAACTAATGAACGTCAACTTCCCTTTTGGAGCAAATGCTTCCTCAGCATAAAAAAAGAAAAAAAAGTGGCATATTAGGTTGTGTGAGAGAAAAAACTATAATGCTATCAATTTAACTTTAAATATATGAAAGATACTGCACAAGAAAGAGCTGATTTGTCCAGCAGAGCACAACAAATACTAGTAGCTGCTGTCTTCTCATAGTCACTGTTAACTGGAGAGAAACAATCCTCAAAGATATTCTCCAAGCAAAATTGGAATATTCCTGAGAAGGCTGAAATGAAGAACTAGAGAGCACCACAATGAAAAATTAAAACCTTTATTTTCCATAAATATTCCAATAAGGGTTCCACTAAATAATACCAACCCTCTTCTTGGAAGTGCCTCAGCATTAAAGATGTGGAAGAAAAGTATGCTACTGCTCATTCTGAGAAATGCAATCGGAAAATTTTTCATGCACCCAAGGACTGAATGGCACATTTCAGAAGCATTTAAATGATATGGTTCATAAATAATGTTTAAGTACTGATTCTCTTCAAACACAGTATCTTAAAATATCCCATTACACTCTATGTTTGATCCCATGCCATTAAACGCACATCATAACTAGAATTTAAGCTGGTGCCCACTGAAGTCACACAAAATAGTTAAGACTATGTCAGCATTTCCACTAAAAAGCTGTCCTAGAGGTTTGTAATTTGGCTACGAAATCTTGCTTTGGTCTGAAACTTAGCAGAAGCAATGTCTTTTTCCTCAGGATTGATTATTCTATCTAAAAGGTCCAGGTGGAGTGCTACAGATATCTTTGTATAACTGAATGCAAAGTACCTTTTGAGGCACAAAAATGGTTAGTTTCCTTCTTCCTCAGGAGGTAGTGAAGACTTGCTAATGTTGAACATACAAGAGCATTTTTCTCCACAAAATGGCCACTCAGTGCCAGGAAGAGTGTCATCAAAGCTGCTGGTATGTTAACCACTTTAACCTTTATGTTTATTTCCATCAGATCAAGACCATGCAGCAGCTAAAATGCCACCAGTTATCACAGGTGAATAAGGCCTAATTTGTTATGCTACTAACCTTACTAATTCACCTGGAAATGTGTTGGTGGTAGTGACAGAAACTACCTTAGACCGGTGGGAAGGAGAGATGTCAGAGTCCCACATTTGTCTGCTGGCTCTGCACTGCTTCCTCAGTTCAGAGAGGTTTCATAAAACACAACTCATTGCTCACACCTGGTACAAATAATGTGGAGAGTTCAAAACGCTGTTATACAGTGGATGTATTCTGATGTTTTTGAACACTTTTTCAAAATGTGTGTGGGTGGCATATGGCTGGGAGCTCACCATCTTGCAGTAAACCAGAGAAGAATCACTCTTGCTGTTGGTAGGGCCAAACATACTGGGGTAAGTGCCTTGCATAGTTATCTATGCAGTGAACAGATCCTAACCACGATGGGCCACATCATGCTCTGGTTTGCATCGCTATTGGCAGCACTGGAATTGCTGCAACACAGCATTAGAGATGTGGCCAGGCAGAGGAGATGTGGCCAGACGTAGCAAAGGATGCTTTGATGTGTCATTTCAGCGGTTCCAAACAGCCCAAGTTAAGCAGGGTCTGACAAGTTCCTACATTTTAAAAGGGGCCTTTAACAAGAGTTTTCATGACATCAACAACTCTTTCAGGAACACTAGACATTAGCTTAAATTTGTTTTCAAAACCCAAGCCCTTCCTTTGAAATCGTTAGCATTCCAATAGGAACCAGAAGGTCTGATTTACAAACCTGATTTATCCTAGACAGGATTTAAAGCAAGGACTCCTCATCAAGCAGACCTGATCTGTGAAACATATAACTTGTCAGCAAACCACTGCAGGAACAATACCACAATAAAAAGAAATAGCAGAAGCATAATGCAATAGCTTTAGCTCTCCAGCCCAGGCCTGTTGGCCACTGCACTGCCTGGCTCAGGGTGGAAACAGCTCATCCCTTCGAGAAGGATGCTGCCTACATCTGGCAAAGATGCAGTTTTGAAAGCTGGACACATCTCTCATTAACACATATTTAAAACTACTGCTTTAGGAGGCATGTTCTAAATGCACCTAGAGTTCCAAAGCTGGATTGCCCCAAGACAGGAAAAAAAATAAATCTTAGTCTCTGCGTCAGCATCCCATTCCTTTCATCAGCACTGGGGTTTCACCCTTCATGTATCATCAGGAACCTGCCTGTTGGAAGTAGGTGTTTTTCTCCGGAATCTGTGGTTTAGAAGAGGCAGCCAAATGGATGAAGCAGCTTTAAGAGCCACTATTGTAGTATCTGTTTCTTTTCAAGAACCATCACTTTCCAAGCTCTCAAACCTACGTACAAAACCCAACTAATGATAAAACTGTGGTCTTACGAAGACTGCTCTCCCTGTAAAACGCTAGTTGTTGCATGCTAAAGAAAATCCATTATTAACCCTAGTAATATCATAGAATGACAATCAATCTTATAGAATTCAATAGCAGTACTTATCTGTCAACAGAGGTGCAGTCCTGGAACAATCTATCAAGTTCTCATAACACCTTTTTTCTTCATTTTGCATAAAATATGATAAAAGCGTTTCTGTCTCTGAAGACGCTGATACAAGAAAAAGGTTGGAGTTTTCTTTGGGTTTTTTTTCCTCCAAGTTTCTGCAGTTCTGGCATAGATTCTAGTGGAAACCTAACATGTTCAAACACATTGTGTACCCAGCACTTCTACTAACCCAGAGGAACATACTTCTTTTAACACATATGTGTTGTAAATGAGATCATTAAAATGTTTTGATTGCCTGAAAATCCACACTGCTCATCATTTCCATTCTGTGACAACCTTTACCATTTTTTGTAACAAGCTGAAGTGAAAAACAAAACAACAGCCAGATTTTCTAAGAAAAGAAGCCGTGAATCTCCTTACACTGATGAAAATCAATAACAATTATTCCAAAGCAAATGGATTTATGTCACTGTAAACCAAATGAAAAATCAAGTTATAGATCTTTAAATTAACCTTCCCTATTTTGGGTTTAAATGGAATTTTAAACTGTGTCTTGATCAAAACAACTGATACAGTACTGCATTTTGGTAAAACTAGTAAAGCAGCTACCTAATATATGTTAAACATTCATGCATTTAATCATTCATGCAATTGTGAATCCATTCTCAATTTAAAATAACAAATTGTTCTTCTCACAACAACAGTTGTACAAAGTAGAAACATCCCTTTTTGGAAAAAAAGGAAAAATCATTGTTAAAAGTGATTTTTTTTTTCTTCTACTCATTATAATATCTTATAAATTTTACTCAGCAGGTACAGCTACCTTTGGATGAGCTTACCACAAAGCCCACATGCAGATTTTTGCAAAACGAAATATCTATGAAATAAGGGTGATCTGATTCATAAGCAACTCCTTGTAAAGTCACGCATGGGAAACATCTTCCTGACTGGGGCAGTAAATAATTTTATTTCCTGAAACATGAGATATAGTGCTTTAATCCTTACATTTTAATCCTGTATAGCATAGCTGGAAATACTTTGTTTCATCATTATGTTTTCAATCTTTTCCTCTGTTCTTTAAAATTTTTAAAGTACGTCATGGTGGTGGTTTTCTCAGATTTTTCATATACTTGCAATGTTTTTCAAACAATTTCAGTTTACATAGCCCAAACTATGTTCCAATTGACATGTATCTTTCTCTACACAGAAAGGATAAAGCTACTGATAATATTTTTTTTTAAAGGTTATTCTTCATCAACCCCCTGGGAAACAATTACGTAACAAAAAATCCACAGATCCCAGACTGAAAGCAGGGGTCCAGTAACATGAGGATGAAATTGCCCCTCCTTACCAACTGACTCTTATTTGGAACTAATTTGAAACGTGTGATTTAAATAAAATGATGTGGTAGTAATTCCTTTAAACACTGCTAACAAAGACATCAATCAGCATATCAACTGAATTATTTTGTTTTATAATATACTGATACACATTATAACCTTTCCAATGCCAAAATGCAGTAATTCTGCTTGGCCCTATTTTCCATCAGCACATCAGTTTTCAGCAGAAATGGGGTACCGATTCCTTGGGTGCCCATTCTTTAGGTAATTGAAAATGCACTACTACTTTTATATTTCAAAAATGAGGAGGTTAAGGCAGAAAGGTAAAGGCACGGAAGGGTGGGATTCAGCAGGGGAGGGCAGCACAGTGGAGGGGGTGGATGCTCTTCGACCCCAGAGCAACTCTGCCCCTGCCATCCACTTGCACACAGAACATTTGGACAGCTGAGGGCAACAGGAGGTCATTGAACTACGCATGTGGAGAACACAAATTAATGACTTTTATAATCTGAGTGGAAAATGAGAGTGAGAGACAGTCTTGTGAGGAAAAACAAGGTACAGAAATGTGGAGGGAGCACAGAGTGGGAAAATTTTTCTTCTTCCCGGTGAGTGAAAAGATAGCACAAAGCCTACCTCAGGGGACAATTAGTAAGTCCTGTAAAAAAGGTGCACAGAAGAAGGGGAAGAGTCCTACCAACCACCACCAGAGGATGAGAATCAGAGGTGCTGTTTGTCACGGCACAAGCCACGCTCCCCAGTGATTCAGGGGTGCTAACCCTCCACTGGGCATCTGTCGTCAGGGCTTTAGACTCTTCATGACTGTTTTGCATACAGATATAGGTTTCCACCTCCCAAAAAACAACGACAGCATCATTTCTATGACTACGCAGCAGCAGTTCTATAAAGTGACTGTGAAAAAATGATGTTTGATTAGCAGACAATCTGCATGTGTACAGTGTAACACAAAGCTATTGGATTTCACATTAGAAATACCACTGTTTGGGACTGATTACACTTCTCAGTTCTATCATATGGGGTTGTTAAAAGGACAGGGTGATATACCAGCAATAACTGTTGGCCAAAAGGTGCTATTTTAGTATATTTCCTCCATATAATTTTTCTTAAATTAAAATATTTTCCTCTCAGGAACTGTACACTGAACAGGAAAAGGTGAGGCATCAAAGATTCTTGTAAAGGAAAACCCAAACATTAATACTGAAAACAATATATAAAAGTGTTATTCCTGTTCCCAAGTTTATGTTGTTAATGGCACTTACATAAACAGAGCAGCATTTCGCTTACAGAAAACTTAACCTTTTGCTCCAAACTATTCACTTTGGTTTTTTTAATCGCAGTTCATATACACTACATTGTAAAACAAAGGTAAATGCCTTTAGCTGCTCTGATTTGCTAACATTCATTTAAGCTGTGTTTTTTAAATTGTACAGCTAAGGTTATTGAATTAAACCTCTCATTTCAGCTGTCACAGAATTAGGCAAGCCCTTGCATGTATGAGCTGTGGGTAAACATGAGTGTGCTTGCCCATCAGTACAGACTCTTTATATTGTTAAAGCCTGTGTAAACAATTGGAGTTAAGTACATGCTTTGCTGAATTGGTGCTACAATAGCTAGAACTGTGTGCAGCCAGAAGGAAAATCCAGCACTTGTACAAAATGGAATTATCCTGCAGTTTTAGGCAACTTGCACAAAAACCCCTCTGATTTTAACTTCCCTCGTTAAATGGCTATCACAGTTCAGACATCTGTGCTCTTAAATTTAACACCCCTTTCCTTTTTTCCCTGTCTTTCCCCTCCTCCATCCTCTCAGCAACCAGTAGCACATCAAAAAAGTTGCTGTTTGATGGTTCAAGCTGAGACGTTCAGCCTTTACCCTCACACTCTCTTGAGATGAAGCAGGCAAGGCTTTTAATCTTACCTGGTGACACATGACTGACTAATACAGTTTCTTGGACCTTCTGACCTCTGAGGGACTAAATCTGGTTGGTCTCTCAACCTCTCCAGGTGGCTGGGACATCAGTTTGCGGTGGGTCATGATGTAAACAAAGTTTTGCAGAGGTCTTCCGTGACTTTCTGTGCGCCAATAACTGTGCTAACTTTTACTGTGCAAATTTCTTGAGTATAAAACGTATCATTTCACTTCAAGTCAGGGGGAAAAAGAATTTTCCTTTACTTTTACTGTAGGTTAAAGACTGTAACAAGAGCTAGCCTTGAAACCAGTCACAGCGGCAAATTTGCTGAGTCAGTGCTGATGTATTTTCTTGGAGCAAGAGAAACGGTCTGGCCACAGCCAAGTAGCTTATTTGAAACTTTGCCTCCCACACAAACTAATAAAGCAGTGCTAGACGGGTTTGACACTTATACAGTATAACTCAAGATGTTCTTAATCCATGTGCCTCCCTTCGGAGCTTTGTTGCTCAACTGTTTTTCTCCTAGGACTTTCTTCTGGTTAGCTTTGAGACAGAGGTAGTCCTCAAGGCACCCTTCAGGCCCTCAATACATCATTTGGTAAATGTGTTTCGATTTTACTAAACCACGGTTTGCTACAGGAGTCCTGCAATCACCAAGAGGGGTTCCTGAAACAGAGCTGAATCATTTTTTCAGGGAGCTGGAAACAGCTGAAGGGAAAGAGCACATTGAGAAGTAACAAGGTGAGGGCCAGTGAGAACTGGAGGGAAGCAAAAAAAAGAAATCTCAGCTTCTGCAAATACAGGAGGCACATTTTTTTTCTAGTACGAGGTACATAAAATGCAAGGTGCTACATTTCCTTCCGTCTTCCACGTTATGAATAGTTGGATTCTCAGCTAGGATGAGGTGAGAAATACATCTCCAACACCACTGATGATCCCAACAAGTCAATGTACAAATCATCACTTGCAAAGGTCTACAGTTACAAGTACAAGGAGGAAATCTTCCAGCTACAGATACCCTTTCGTACTCACAACAGACCAATCAAGTAAACACATGGCTCAGACGTAAAAGCCAAAAAAAAATCTCCATAGTGCGTGCTGTGGCATGCAGTCAAGCTGGTGGGCAACTCAGGGTATAAGATCAGCTCATGGTGCTCCCAGCCTACTCTCCCTATCCCTGCTGTCCCCATTTCCCAAGCTCTGCTTCTGTACAGGGGCATACATATAAGGACATCTGTATAAGTGGTTCTGCTGAAGACTGAACGGGACAACCCTGGAAGTCATTATTTTGGATAAAACCAAAGTAACAACCCTGAAATGTAGTATTTTAACAACAGACCCCAGTAAAAAAAAATTCAATTGATTGTGTGAAGCAGGAGCAGGGGGAACCCAACCCTAAAGTAAGCCCCCAAGCTCTAACAGTTTAAGAAGATAATGGGGTGAAAAGGCAGAGACAAGATGACAGTACACCGGGAAGACTGCAAGCCAACAAAGACGGCATGTCCCTTCTGGTCCAAAGGACTTGGCCATGTTTGGTCTAGCTGCGTTGACCTCCTCTATGCAGAAAGCCAATAAAAACATTATTTCACCTAGCTGCAGTTGCTGCTGGTTGCTTAAACTTCCCATAAAAGCTGTGTCCTTACTGCAGCACAGGATGTGATCACTCTCAGAGGACCCTGAAGTTAAGCAAGGGTGCTACGGCTTCCACACCCAAGCTCCGAACTGGAAATGCCACCAGACAGAGCGGCAGCTCTCCCACAGGCAGAAAGGGTATGTCAGGAGGTTGCATAAAAACCATTGCTGAGAGCGAACTCTCCTATGGGACAAAGCCTGGGCATGTTGCTAATTTTCACTCTAAAATGAATAGGGCAATGAAAAAAGAAATGGACCCTTATTCAATGAGAAAATATTTTGAACACAACTGGTGAGTAAAATTCTAGCAGCTTTTTGAAATGTACACACATTTCAATGAATATTCCTTTTCACTAATGTTGCCACTGAAACTGAATCCCACTCCTAAATTCTTTCACTGTGAGAATAGAGTTTCTCTAGTGTAATTAATAACAAAAATTAATATGCAGCTATAAACACAGAACTCAGCTTTCTCGCACGATAAATTGGTGCAGTTTCACCAAAGTCAGATTCCTCAAATTTACAAAGAGGCCAAACTTAAACATACCACCATTAACAAGTTCAATCACCACAAAAGTTTTGCACAAGAAAATATGAAACAAAAAATTTGGAAAGTGATTCAATGGCAAAAAAAGAGTGTCTATATAATATGTCCATTTACCACCATTCAGCTTGTCATGCTCACTACTGTTTTAATAACAGTATTTTTAAGAATACTTCTTCCTTTGTGGACTAATGAAATTCATTGTTATCCTGTTTTTGTGATATTTCCCATTTAAGTTAGTTTATACTTCCTCTAGGAACAGAAGAGGCAGTCAGATCACCTGCTGTTCTGAGATGTCTACAATACTTGAACACAATGGGGTGAAACCAGGACAGAAAGTTAGCCCGATTCTGAATTTCCTGGCTTTGTATTTTTAGTGGGACCTTTCACATCATTTTAATGTCCCCATAGGTAGCTGTGCAAAAAACCACACATGCACACACACACACTCTGTACATACTCAGGACAAAGCTGTAAATTCTAGCACCAAAAGTTAGGATTACGTGTTTCAGTGTTGTTTCCGAATGCACAATGATACAGTTTTACAGAATACTTCTAGATTACATACTGTAATCTTTTTCCTAATAGGATTGCCCCTTGTCTAGAGAACAGACTTGCTCTGGGAGCAAAAATTGCTGTCTTGTAAGAAATGAAGTAGGCAAGGGTCCTATGGAGCCTGAAGCTAACCAAAGGTAAAGAACTTCAGAGAAAGAAATGGTAGATTCACACTCCATACGATTAATGCTGTTACAGGAAAATGAACAAAAGCCTGGCTCTTGTGCAAATTCTGAAAGGGTGCTCAGAAAGTCACTTAAATCCAAGTTCTCATATAGTCACTGATGCATATTCCTCTATGTGCTTGTTACCAGGCCCTCAGGTGGAAACAGATGAGAGTTTTATTCTGAACATGAACTAATCAATCAAGCAATGTAGACCTTTTTAGGTCTTTCATGCCTTAATTTCTCCCCCCCCCTCCCCCAAGGAGATAAAATTCCAAAATTTTACAAGAATTTGAGAAAGTTAAGTATCTTGACATTTGTGAAACAATGAGACAAGTACCCTGGAAGAGTCAAAAAAGGATGAAATCACTCAATAGAGTAAATAAATCTGCTGTAAAATAATGTTTTTATTGTTCTCTGCCCACCATTCCACCTCCCCCACCCTGACTGAACATCTAGTCATTCCAGTGAGAACTCTCCATCCCATGCAAGGAATAAGGAAGAGGGAGCCTGCGGGGAGAAAAACCAAAAGTGCAAACAAGGGCTTCATCAAAACACATAGGCACAAGATTTAATTTGTGGAGGCACCCCTCATTTGGTCATTACACAATTTATGAGCTAATCAAATTTTCAAAGCTCCTTTTACCCTCCTTTCATAGTTTTCAGGATGTATTCATATGTACCTAATTTTTTACGCCCACACTAAGGTGAGGAAGACTCTAACT
Source organism: Ifrita kowaldi (assembly GCA_013398055.1). NCBI lineage: Eukaryota > Metazoa > Chordata > Aves > Passeriformes > Cinclosomatidae > Ifrita > Ifrita kowaldi. The sequence continues at coordinate 420,993 of VZRS01013383.1, read as the reverse complement.
GCTGTAGCCACAGAATGCTTGAATTTTCTGCTTCAGTCCAGAACATACTTCCAAAACCGGACAAAACTGAACTTTAAATAGTTTCCCAAAGCACACTACAGAGTTTGTCTCTCAAAGGGCAGTTTATCGACAGGCTTGAGGAGCAGAGAGGGAATTCACTGAAATTTAACCCTGAACCCCACGTGAACCCAGGGATTGGGACTGCATATTTTCCACTGTCCTGCCATCTGCTGCTTCACTGCACATGGTAATCTTTGGCAACCCCACTGAGAGCTGCCTGGGCTATGGCTCTGTTCAGACAGGGTGTAGAAAGAAAAGACACTGAGAATGTCATGGCTGACTGACTAGACTACTGAGATCAGAGAGATTATGCCTCATTTGCTCACCAAGCCCTGCCAAAAGCAACACCATTTAACTGCAGGTACTCAAAACCCAACAGGCATGTTTAAAGGAAAAGCAGGCTAAAAAAGAGGACTATTCATAATGTGCATTTGTTTGGGACACTGTAGCTACGACCTTTTGGCAATTACTCATGAGAGTTTTAAAACAAAGTTTACAGTGCCCAGCATTTCAGGTACAAGTGATATCTGGCAGAAACCATCACACCCAATTGCAGGACACACCAAGCTGGAATATGAGTCAAGGCAGGAGTAAACAAAAGGACCTAATAGCCCAGCAAACAGAGATAAACAGAGAAAAAACTGTTATTTAGCTGTTACTTTAAAGCAGCTACAGTCTGTTTATCTCCTGGCTGTGAAATGCTGCACAGTATGGGAGTGTGAGGGTTTGGTACTCATGTGCATAACCTTCATATGTCATCTCGTGACAGGGGACCTCCCTTGAGCCAAAGCCAAATCTACATTTGTTCCCCAGAATACCCCCACTAGGCTCCAGATGCAGCAGACGAAGAATCAGCTCTCAAACTCTGATTTCCTCTGACCACACTGTTCTGAATAAGGGGCCCCAATCCTTCCAGTGATTAAATATCAAATGTTTACACACAGACTTACTGACTTTCAAAATTATGACTCTAAAAGCTAAGGAATATTTCAGAAGTGTCTTAGAACTGCTAAGGTATATTTTTAGGGGTGTTGGACCTGCAGGAACATTATTGTAGGATACAGAGTACTGTAGATTTTTTTGAGTCTTATATCATTCTGACAACAGCCACCTGTTATTAATGTATCTCTCTCCCTCAACCTCCCTGCTTCTGCCAGAAGTACTAGAAATAAAGAAGTAATTCTATATATGTGCCTACAACAACATCCTGCCCTACTTCTCCACTCAAATACTGATCTCGGAAATGACAGCGTCTTCTCTTCTATCTACTTAGGAACAAAAAGGCACTTCGATAAGATAAACTTCTCCAGGGGCTGCAGAACTATGGTTGGCAGACATCAGGGTTGACAAATGTTCTTCTAATTGCAAAGGGACACTACAAAATTGTCCTCTGTTGTGGAACAGACAATTGCTGTCACCCTTTCTTCTTCCCTGCTGCTCCACTGCCTCCACTCTGTCTGCCTCACAGGGAGATCAGGAAAGAGACAAAAAAAGCCATGTAAGAGAGGAGAAACAGGCATCTTTTCCCCAGTTCCAGCTGTGTTGGAGCCAACAGGCTCTGTTGTTTTGATGATTCCAGGACCCTCACATCTCATTTGATCCCTGCTTGACAGAAGCGCACAGCAGAGGTGGGAATGTCCTGCAGACTTACAGAGGGAGCTTCTGAAGCCCTTAGGCTGTTCCCTCCAACACAGGGCCCTTCTTTCTGAGAGCTGGAGTCAAATAACCTCAACACCAACCTCTGGTTAGTAAGCAAGACAGGAGCAATGTGGTAAAATGAGTAAGGCAAAGAGATCAAACATGCTTTGCACTGTATTTTTCTTTCGATTCGAACACATATCTTGAAAAAGAGTAGGTTTGAAGCAATAAGCTGCCCACTAACATTCTCAGTTTTAACTTCTCTGCTGCTAAGCCCTGCTGAATCAGAGCTCCCGCTCCCACTCTCCTTCTTGACTCATAACCTCAGTGACAGCCACGAAGCTGGGCAGAGGCACTTTATAAAATGTACTAAATGAAGCAACTTTCAATAACAACAAGGACTGGCAGGTAGCCATGTTAGAGGAGGAAAGACCTAGTAGGAATGTCCTGCAGCATAAAAGTCTCTGTTGTTCTCATTACTGCAGAGGAAGAAAATCTCTTTAAATGCTTTTGATTCAAATGATCATTTGACAGAAACAACGGACAAGACAAATGGCTGTAAAACAAGGCAATTGGATTTCCTACTGCTACAATGTCTTACTGGGCTCCCATGACACAATTTCTCTGTTATTCTGCCTTGCCATGGTAAAGTAAACTTACAGGCTACCCAGAAAACAGATGAGTGTAATCAGTCCTTTATAAATTATATCCCTTCATTCAAAGAAAGCAAATAACTTTGCCTGCACTGTAATAACTGTTTCTAATACTTCATTTATTCTTTAAATTGTTTATAAAACACTTCAAGAGAGGTCAAGATGAGAGGGCAACAATAATTGGAGATTAAGGAGACTCTCTAAGTATTTTGCACCTGTGAGTAAACACTTTGGTAATTATTATGATATGAGATAGATCTACTAAAAAAACCCCAACAGCTTATTTATGATTTTCTTGGACACACATGTTATTTCATCTAAGAGGGAGCCCCCATTTTTCCAGAGCTATTTCAATTCAAATTTAAGCAGCTGCAAATTTGTCTGATGTCATGTGACTGGCAAGTCAATAACAACAGATTTAACCTGGTCTCCTGTGGAAGGAACATAAAGAAACAATGAGCCAAGCGTAAGTGATATTCTCATGAAGTTTTTTCCAAGTCCCCGGAGGAAGCAGGGACTTTCCTCCTTAGAGACAGCTACATTAAAGCCCACAGAGTCAAGAACAAGCAGAACTGAGCCTGAAGGACAGAGATGTGAATTAACAGCAGGACTGGTGTTCAGGTGGGGTTTCAGAAAGGACTTTCTAACAAAAAGGGGCCATCATGTCCTTTTGCAGTCTCTGTGGCATGGCTCTGCCCACTCTGGTTTCTGTTCTTCCTGTGCCCACGCACAGCACTAGCAGTGGTCATGGCACCATTCTGGAAAAGGGAACAGAATAAACTCTGCAACACCATCTCTTGAGCTGCTGAGCATCACAACTGTGCAGATGCCTAATGCAGCTGAAATCTGACATATCAATTAATACTAATCCGCACTTTGAAAGTACATACGGATAAAATTATATTAAATCTTTAAACACTCAACCTATTGGTTTCTTTTAAAATATTTACAGTTTAGCATGTCAGAAAAAAAATTGCTTCTTAGTAATTTTTCTGTACAGCCCAGAAAAAGTTGCTAAAGAAACCACTAGTGCCCTCTAATCTCCCTATCAATTTAAAAGAGAACCCAAAAGAAGTTCCTGAAAAAGAAAAAACAATCAAATTCTGAGTACTTATACAGAAATAATAAACTTAAACGTGACAAAAATATTTGCTGAGGAATTTAAAAGTAGCCAGGGCTATAGACATACTGGCTTACAAAAATAAAGTTAAATTTTTAAGTTATTCTTAAGAGTTTCAATGGAATTCAGTAAAGAGTATTTGATTCACAACAAAGTACTCTCTTTACCCATTTTATATGGTAAGGTTATAAAAATGTAGATTCAAAATTCAGATTTTATATAATTCCCCTTTATTTCTTTTTAACCCACGTTTCCTTGATCTCCTCAAAGGCACAAAGTCATGTAGAGCTAAACACAAATACAAGCTCTCTCCAAACTGCTTCAGTCCAATACCAAATCAATACAGATTATTTCCACATAAAATGGTAACTGAACCACAGCTGTTACCTGAACCAAATTCTTTGTTTACCCCAATGCAGAACTGAACCAAGAAGAAAATACCTGATTATTGGATCAGAATAATTAACAGAGAATTTTCAGAGGAAGTTCCCTAATCACGTAAATCTACATTTAAAAATTCTGCATTTTTCAGCTCGAACTAATTCAGAAATACCAGCACAGATAAATAATTATTGTTCTGTCTGAGTTGAACTGACTTGTCCAAGTCTAAGAAAAATCAGATCCAAACCAAGCAATTTTTGTGTTGTTTTACTTGGGTTTTTTTCAGTTATTGGTATTTTTCAAACATCACAAGTCCAGGAAACACAATTGTGTACAGGAAACACAATTTTTCTTTCATTTTTAAAATTAATCATATTAATCTTAGCAGTGTCTCCCACTAACATTACTGCAGAGTAAAATTGAAATGAGGCTAAACTAACATTTCAAGGTAGCTGCTGTCTACATCAGTACATAGTTGAGAAGCTCTGCTTTAGAAGTAGAGAATAAGGCCCTCAAAAACGATTTTGTTTATGTCTTGAAAACTCTCTGTGAGGTATCTTTAAAATATGTAAGACTCCCAGGGCTGTGAAAAATCAGAATGGTCTTGTCACTAAACAGCAGGTTTGAAAATCAGATAAAGGCAACTGAGATTTTATTAAAAAACAACTTACTGCAACTTGTGGCTGCATAAGTATTTCTTTCCTGACAGGCTACAGAAAAATAAGAGGTGTCTCTGTTAATCTATTGAGGATTAATGTTCTAATTTTTTGCATTTTTGTAGTCTCAAGAAAAAGCATATTTTAAAAACTGCTAAATCTTTCAGGTTTTTTTACTCAGTCTGAAGCCTTTTGTATTAAATATTAAACTCTCTGATTTTAACCAGTGGAAACAACACTGAGTTTGACTGAACCCTCATTTACATTATCAGTTAGGACAATTTTGATTAATCCTTTTACACAAAATTTTACTGAACACACAAATTCTTCCACCAGACTTTCACGAACAGGCAGCCATCTTCAAGCATCATCCACATACTCACACACATGCATAATTTTGGAAAAAATGAATGAACATTCCCTGATGACTCTGTGGGTTTCTTCATGGGTGTTGATGCCTGGTTATCACTGTCTATAAATGTGACGGTAAACCAGATGATATCACCACACCACCAAACCCACAACAAACCTGTAGAACCAAAATGACAGGAGACACTTAACTTACTTGCAAGGAGACCAGAGTTGTGCAATAACTGCAGCACACTAATGAAATCAAACCTAGAATTGCTTCATCCCAAGATTTCAAAACAAAGAGCTTCTTTAAGTGCAATTTAAGATTATGATGCTTTTCTCAAGAAAAGCATCATCATGAGGCATAGCAAAAATTTTATAATGACCTGTTATTCACTGGCCACTTTTCTGACACCATTTTGGCAATAGATCTTGGATTCACCAGCATGACAAAAACTGTTGCCAGTTCTTTAGTAACACGAGCACTTTCAGAGCTAGGTAGCAAAAGTAGCATTTGCCAGCTGCTGCTACATGAAGTCAAGCTTTCAAGTTCCCAGGCTGTGCTACTGTTACACCAATCTTGCTCTGCTTTTCGTAAATATTGCAAAATCTGCAGGGACCATGAAATATGCTAAAAATAAAACAATTGTATATGTGCTATGCTCTTTTTTTTTTTAACTTATTCTTGTGCAAATTTCAAACATCACATATAATTTTCACCAAAATTCAGATTATTCCAATCACTACCTGGCAGGTGCAGCACATCTGGACAGGTTATGGCCCAGGGCACAGGGCAGCTATTCAGAAAAGGAGAAGCACATCCACTATCTAGTTTTAGACCATACAGAGGGGAGAGGTTTGTCCATAACACACGAATTGCGGATGCTTTGCCCCAACAGAGCATGAGCACAAGCCACACTGCTAGCACCAGTCCATCCCATTGCCCCATTTTCCCTAAAGGGTCAGGACTTGAGAAGAGGAAGGCACATCCCTGTGGCAAAGCACATGTTAAAATTAGCAACTACTGGCCTGATTTTCAATGGCAGATACATGCAATACGTATGAAAACAAACAGCATGGGAACAAAAAAGGAGTATTTGCACGATGCCTGTTGTGGTCACAGGACTGACTTCACATTAAATGGCACTTCAGTATAAATTTTTAAAATGAAGTATAATAACGGTGCCATCCCAAGCCAATGAAGTTTTTAAGACCATGGATAATTTCAAATTTACTCCATTTTCAAGAATTACATAAAATTTGGGAAGTTTAAGAACTTTTCCTGACCTTGGGAAGTGCACAGTGTCTCCATTTATCTTGAAGCAGGGCAAAAATGGTAACAAAAGACCTTGGTGGTTATTTTTACAATCTGCAGCATATAGAAACTCAGTGTGAGAGCACAGAGTGTACGACACAACTCGAGTATCCCTAGTGGATGCACACATGCCTACCAGTGACTCAGAATATGGGCATGAGGTGGGGCTGGGAAGAGGAAGGTGTCAGCAAGAAAGCACAAAGCAGATTTATAACTTAAAAAAGCAACTGTTTCAAAATTTTTAAAAAAGAAGTGGAACATAAAATATTTCTAAGCGGTGCTGATGTTTTTTTCATGTCTTCTTGATTTTTCTTGAATCCAAAATGAGCTCTAGATTTTTCCAGACTCGCACTGCCTACACCTGGGATTACCATAGGATTTTGTAAAGTTTTGCAAATATTCTCAATACACCTATTGACGGATATTGATGCAATGAATAAACATCTTAAATCTCTTTTAATGTAAGGATTGTAATATAAATGAGGAGGAGAAAAAAAAAAGGATGTAAACTGAAGTCTGAGTTGCTTTACTGGATAATTCTTTGCTACTTATAAGTCGATTTACATATAATGGCATGAAATCAAGGCTTTGAATTCAAAACCAAAAATCCATCTGTATTCCTGCAACATTTCAACAGCAGTAGTCCTCAAACTCACGTGTCCTAGGGCAAAAAACTCAGAGAAAGTAGAGAAAACATGATACTGTATTCTCTCTGTTGGCTTGGGTTTCATTTGTTTTCCTGTACCAAAGAGCAACCCTGAAGGGTTTCATGGGAAACCTGCTAAGTCTCTGTCTTAACAGCTATCATTCTATAGGGGTGAGATACAATACAGATCAAAATATGCAACTGATATTGCAACATCTAAATAGCATGGGGTATCTGGTTTAATTACAATGCTTTGGGCCATAGCTTTCATTTGCCAATCATTGCCTAACAATTAAGTAGAGCATAATTAAATTTTAAGAGTCTAAGAAAGGCAAATCCTTGAAAAGGAAATATTTTAACACGGTTGGCAAGGTGTGCAAACATCAGCAGTGTGGGAAACACATGTAGCTGACAGTATATACACTGCCATAACTCCTCGTAACAGAGGTTAAAATCTGTTCAAAAATACTTGCAATTAGATGAATAAAACTGGCACAAATCAGCAGTCTGCCAGCTGTTGAGATTTTCAGCTATTTCAGTGACCACGGGATATAAATGTAAAACTTCTGTGCATCCCCAAAAAGTACATAATGCTTGTGATGGTCTGAAATCAAACTACCTACACATGCAATGTTTGTCTGTGTGGTTTAGCTTCTTATTTTTAAACACATTTCTGGGAACTGTAAGTGAAACACTTGGTGAAATCAAGACAGAGAAAAGAAAACTGTTCCTAAGTTCAAACCAAGCTCTGACCAAATGCATTAACCTTCTCTCAGATAAAGCAGCTTACCTTCCTACAATTGCTGTAAAATCCCACTGCATGAATTTTATCAGAGGTGACACCCAATCACACTGCATTTCTCACTTACTTGTTTTTAATGAATCCTGATAACTTTGCTGAGGAATAACCAGTTGACATTCCCTTCTGCAATGTTTTTTGAACCACTAAAAGTGGAACTGTTTTATTGTGAATTACAGTCCCTCCTGTTCAGTTTCCCGTATCTGAAGCATCTCAGTGGGCTGATTTAAAATAATTTTCTAAACCAACATGTACTTTCAATAGATTTTCCTTTGTTTTAATTTTTTTTTTTTAAATTATGCCTTACTAAGTAGAGGGAATTGTCAACCTTTCAGAGAGCTGTTTTAGGGAAAACAGGATGCACACTGCTGAGAAAATATTTCAGATACTAAAATGGGCCAGGTAAGTCTGGCAGTCACTGCACACCTACAAGCTGTGAGTATGACCAAGCTTTCAAGTTTCTGCACCTGGTAGACGATGCCCAAAATTTGAAGGTTGTGGAATAAGGCCTACAGAGTCACATACTTAACATCTTTGCAGTAATACCCAGGACCCTGAAGACGAGCTGTAAGCAATTTCTGATGGTTTTTCCTTCATAGTCTCAGGGGAACACTGATGTTGGATTACATAACAGGAAGAAGACAAAGCAGTACACTAGTGTATCACATGAGAAATGTATATATTTGACAGAATTTTAATCATAGTAAGACACAGGTCTTCAAAAGTTCAAGAAATCATTAATACAGCAACAATGACTACAATATTAAACATTCATTACTTATAAAATATCAACAATGTAAGATAGATTCATTTATGCAACATCCCTTGCAATAATGATGGGACCTTTGCTCTTCGTGTGATTTTTTTTCATTTCTTGCCTCTGTTTCAGAATACAACGACATTTAATGAAACACAACAGAACAAAATTATCAAGTAGATGCAACTGCAAGCAAAAATGGCTCAAGGAATTTCTTGATGGAAGCAAGATACACCAAAGAGGCTGGCCATGGCTGAGTCCCCACATCTGCGAAAACTGTATCCTGCAGCATGCTCGCTTCTGCTAGGCTCTGGGTACCACTGAACAATGACTTAACCATGCATTCAAAGGAGGTGGTGTTCCCCAGCTGAAGTGGGTTCCTTCAGGGAGGATCTCACGTGAAGCAGCTTGGACTGCATTCCTACAGAGCCCTGGACTGGACAAGCAGCGAACTGGGGTGCATCTTTCATGCATGGTCTCGTACCCATCAGCTACTGGGGTCTGAGATGACCACACTGTATCAATATTATCTCCTGTACTCTCCCCTAACGTTCCAGCAAAGGAAATGGGATAAGTCAGCTAAATGGACTTCTGGCTGAAACCAGTTCTGTTCTGGTGACCTTCTGCAAACTCCACATTCACTTTAAGCTAGTTTGTAAAACGCAAGGTGTAAATCTCACAATTCTTGCTTCTCTTTCAGTTCATGTTCTCATTTACACATATACAAGAAGAGCACAATGGTCACATTTTCCATTGTGCTTTGACTGGGGAGAAATAAATGTAAAAAAGGGGAAAAATAGGGGAATAGGCACATAGAACACCTTATTTCTAAAAATCCTGCCACAAGTTTGTGCATTAATGAAGACATAAGAACACTACAGGTGAGATACATACTCTGCCACTCCATTTCCTATCACTGACTTCCATAAATTCCACAGCACTTTATTTCAAAGTTTTTGGCTGACATTTAATTAGAGAAAAAAAAGTCTACAAATTTTAGTTTAGGAAAGTAACACTGATATATGTTAATATAACTTGAGGAATGTTAAGAATTACTTGGTAAAGTTTTCTAAATTTAATAGGTTTGACATTTTGTAAATTGTGGAGAT